>JAVSBS010007509.1:10747-26902 GCA_033124195.1 Coracias cyanogaster
TCCATTACCAAAATCAGTCTTAGAGTTTATAAGAGCAATTCAGAGGAGACAGAAGAAGAGAGATGGTGGTGAGCCACTTACATGCACAAGGGCTTCCCTTCTCAGGAGAAGTTTCTTTTTGCCAATTGTCTTGACTTGGAGTTGCTTTGTAGCACCTCACGAGACAGGAGATCTTGCCGGTTTTCTTACTAACAAAAATGTTACAACATTCTATTGAGGGGTAGGTTTCGATTTTTCTCCAGTCCAACAGACTGAGAGCAGTCTTTGCTTATCTGATTTTTCCTCTTTGTTTGAGATGGATACACCATATAGGAATATGAATTCAATATCAACTCAGTGTTGCAATTTGTCTTTCCTCCCCACCAGCCATGAGTCCTCACAGTCTTTTTGCTGATGCTTCTTGTGTAAGCCATTCTCAGAGCATATAGGGTCCCACGTAAGTGGGTAGCAGTGCCAGCTCCCTGACTTAACCTGCTCTCTTGGTTACAGCCATGGGAGAATCTAGTCCATCTGTTCACAAGTCTTTAAGGAGACTTTTTATAACTAAGGTATTAGCAACCAAAAAATGAAAGCAGACAAAGTGGACAAAGCTAGTATTTAAACCCAGCTCCAAGGAAAAATAGAAGGGAAGACTTATGGCTGGACCCATTGTGAGCATGACCTGGGCCAGAGGACCTTCAGAGGTCCTGTCCAATCTGCAGGAGTCTGTGTGGAAGAAGGGATGGAATGGAAATGCATCATCATGCTTTTGCAATACACAGACCCAGCTCAGATCTTGGCCAGTATTAAGGAAAAGGGATGAGAGGCTTCATGATTCAGAAAAGGACCCCAGATCTCCCAGAAGACTGGGTACTGCTTGGCAGGCTTGGATGAGCTGTATTAGTTTCAGGACATAAGTATACAGGATCAGTCAGTAAGTGAAAATGAGCGAGGTCTTCAAAGTGCTTGAAGAGAGCACCTGATGTCTTAAACTCTGGGCCAAGAAGCTCTGGGGAATTTGAAGGTCTCCAGCAATCACGCAGGGGGAGCCCAGTCATTCCCATGCCAAACTAGTGATGATTTCTGACAATTTCTGAATCCTACAAGAAAACTGGTCATGTGTCAGCAGTGTATATAACAATGGGACTTTCATATCTGTATTTTTACAGCAGAATTTGTAATTCTGTAAAGTACTTCAGTGCTTGTGAAACCCATTGCATGAATTAATAAATAATAATGGCTCGGAAACTGCAATACATTCTGCTTCAAATCTAGGAGGACTCTAATCCTTTCATGCTATGAGGACATCTTTTCTATATTCTGTTTCTTGGGATGTCAAAGATATATTTTTCCAAAGCATTTGAACAATTTGACTGGGACCCAAGGGTAAATTCTGGATGTTTTGTGGTGGAGTAATGAGTCAGAAAGTTTTTTTGCCAGGGATTGAGAAATGCCTGACCTCATTTCTGAGAACACTGCATGCAAGGGAAAGATTCTGCCCTTAGTGGAATTCTAAATGTTTAGTGTAGACCTCTGAGCATAAAGCAAAGGGATCCCTGTTCAAAAAAATAATTTGTTATTATATTTCTATTTACTTATAGGGAAACACATGTTTTAGGTCAAATTAAAAAACTGAACAGTACAATTAAAGCCTTTGTTTGTGGCTAATTTTAGGTGTCAAAATAATATAATAATGAAGAGTTTCTGATTATTGTTTATTGGATATATAGATTTCACCTAAGCTGTAGCTTTTTATACATAGCTTTGTCTTTTAAATCATAAGTCTGGGAAAGCTGCTGAGGGTCCAGCCATTTGCACGAAGGCAGGATTAGCCATATTTATTGCATTTCTGACAAATATTTGTCTGGTTCCTTCTTACAGACCTCCAGCATTGAAGATGCCCCAGGCAATCTATTCTCAATGTCTAATCTGAGTCGTCCTTGCTCCAAATGTAAATCCAGTGTCTCTCAGCTGCTGTGCTATAGTTGTAGAGAACAACATGCCCTGTGGCTATACGGAACAAGTTTTACTGAACTGCTGACAATTAAATTTTGGGGCATTTTTGTTTTGTTTTTATAGTCCCTGGATCTGTAATCGAAATGCATGTTCCATAACAAGAATTACTACAGGACCTAAGTAAAATTATATCTATAATTGCCATGTTGTATCATCCTCTTCTGCAGAGGATGCCTGATTCTTGAGGTGCACAGCAAAGCCCCTGTGGCTGGCAGCCACTCTTTAGGTGGCAGGCTGGGTGAAACGCCCAGTGGATGCATGCGGCTCTCTGCTTTGCTTTTTTGTTTTGGTTTGCTTTAGGGTTTACCTCAGTAAGTCCCTAAAGAATACTATTCACTGAATTCCATACCATATCTTGGTATGTGATTATCAGACAAAGACACACAATTGTGTATAAAAATCTATGGAAAAGTTACCAAAGCTGATAACGTAGAGAAGTTTGGGGGTTTTTTATGGTAATTATTCCAAATTATGGTATCTACAAAGGAAGCTTCTAAAGCCACAAAACTTTTTTCTTAAGACTAGAGGTAGAACTGCCTTTAATGAAAATCACTCTTTTTATCCTGGAAACTAATGTAACTCCTGGCCCTGGAGTTTGAACTCTATCTCCCTAGACTGCCAGAGCATTCTCATTTTTCATCCCTGCTGAGAACACAGCTACAGCACATTTCCTAATTTCTATCATATGTTAGTGTGTTTTGTAAAATGCAACTCCCCTTTCTTAAAAATAAAAATAATCAAATAAACCACATTGCAATGAATAGATGTTTCCACTTTTTTACCTCATTTGATCAACTTCTTCTTTGAGAAGCCAGCAGTTATTTGCACTAGGGCTAGGATTTGTAAGATTCAGTCAAAAATGTGAGTTTTTATATCTTATTAAATTTCATGTGGGTTATGCAGAAAATAAATTACATGCAACTGTACTACATAAGTACCATTGCTGTATTTTTTTTCACTGAGCAATTTCTGAAAGCAGTATAAATCATAGGCTAAATTCTACTGCCCTTCCTCCAACCTCTCTGAGCCAAAATCCCATTAAAGTTAACTTTGAGATTTGGCCCCATGACTGGATGAGTATGGGAAAGCCTGTAATTTATAAGGCTATATCCAGTCTATTATACATCTGGAAAATGTGCAGAAATATATTTTTAAGAGACTTTTCTCTCCAAGTTCCTAAAAAAGCCTGAGTAATTTCAGGGAGGCAATCTGATAGACAGATTTGTATGAATATTTATATAACTAATAACAGAGCCAATACTTCTAAATATTTTCTAAGAATATTCAGTCAAGTAAAACAGTGAATGTGTCTTGGCTGTTTGTCTTCTTTCTATTTACTTTCTTTGAATATTCCCGCAGATGAGTTCACAAGCAGGAGTGTTGAGGAATAATGACACTATTCACAAAGTGGATTTAAACTTGTAGCTTGGAAAAGTTTCATCAGAAATGTCTCTTAATTTGTGAATAGAAATAATGATAGGTGGCAAGTTATATTTGGAAAAATCTTGTGTTTTAAATTTTGAATAGTGAGTCTTTCAAATATAAACAATCTACAGGTGATCTTCAGAGAACCTATTGAAAGAGTAATTTCAACTAATCTAGGAAAATGATAAAGTATCTTCAGAAAATATGCAAACAGAGAAAGGTTAAATCAATCAAATAGGTTATTTACTACAAATACTCATTCAGTCAGGGAAACTAACCCTGAACAGATGTACACTGCTCTGATGTACACTTGTGGTCTATTTGAAGATAAATTAAAATGCTTCTCTTAAATAAATACTCTTCAAAATGCTTCTTCGGATCTTCAGTCATTACCATGAACATGTGCAGTACAGAATTAAATACTGCAAATATATGCATCTTAAAGGTCAGGGCCTGAATAGAGAAGTCTCTATTTCCACCATAGGAATTAATAAATACCCACATATCCTACATGCTTGAGCTCAAGTTCTTAATTAAATAGCTTGGATTTTGATGGCTGGGGTGAAAACAGCCAAACACAAGTCTGAGAAATGCCATGGACACTATTTTGATTGTATCCAGTGTCCCTGCTCCGAAGACCTGCCAGACTCTTCTTCAGAAGGACATCTTACAGCTGGTTGAGTCCCCACTGCTGGGCAGACTCAAAAGAGCTGAGGGTCCCCACTTTACGTACTCCTAAGACTTTCGAGTAAGTCATGGAAATAGATCTGGGAAAATTTATCAGTTAGGTCCATTTTCCTCCCTGCTTACTACCCATTAGCAAGACACTAAAGCTTTCTGCCAGAAAGGGCAGCACAGACACAGTTACAGGACATGCAGAAAAGCTAGCATTGATTATAAGACTCTCTTGGATCCACCGAGAGTAAAGCATGGTATAGACTGTAGAAATCATATACCGTTCAAGCAACAGACATTTACCACAAGGCTAACTACTTTATTCATGGAAGTTCTACAGTCTTACATGTGTACATGTGCACATACATGTGTAAACATGTACTTAAATATGCACGTCGTCTGCAGTTGTTTCAAACCCATAACATGCCAGACATAGCTGGTTATTATGTTTTACCAGCACTAATATTATTGATGTTGATATGTTCTGATTAAATTTACTGCTGATTAGTTGATCATTACTTCAAACAAGAAATTATATTTCACTGTTTTTATTAAACTGATTGGCATTCAGCTTTTCAACCATGGCACCAATGGGAATTATCAGAGCTAATTGATTTCTAATGAGGATATATTAATTACATAGATGTAAGGAAATTCAACCATTTCTAGTCTGTTTTATTTTCAGATAAGCAAACATGAAACTATGGAAAGGAAACATCCAGACCCTACAGTAATCCTTAAATTCTGCACAAGTGCATTGACCCTATACTTTAGATTGATCTTTACTTCTGAGGGCTCTTCCTCTGATTCTAACTGAAGATTTGAAGAACTTTGTCTTTTTTCTTTAACATACTGCTTTTCTCATCAAAAAAATAATTCCTAATGGGAGGAATAATTGTTCTGGTTCTCTGTTGTACAGCTTCGTATCTTCTGAATTTAAGAAAAAATATTTTAAATAACACTATTATTAGTTTCATATACATGAGTAAAAAGGAATCAAGGATATAAAATATAAAAGAAAAAATATTAAAGCAATTAAAAACCTCTTCAGAATCCTTCCTTAAAATCTCATATATCTGCCTTCCCCTGCCTATGTGTGCCAGGATGAAGCATTCAACTAATTTTGCAGGTTTTAATACAAGATTACTGGGTTTTAGTTCATGATTCTATTATAGCCCTATGATCTGATTCTCACATACTGATACCATCAGTGCCATTGGCCCTAATTCAAGAAAGCACTTACATATGTGTGTAAATCCAACTGACATCCACAGAGGGTTGCACTTTGTTGAATTGGGGGCTGCTGTCATCACAAAATTAAACATGGGAAAAAAATGTATAGTCAAGACTTTAATATGTAACCTGAAAAACAGCAGCCATACATGTAGACTTCTGCTTCAATTTTCCACTATACTCTCTCAGCTAGCCTGCAGGTCTCTGCCTCATCCTTAAGCTGAAGTATGGGGATGCAGCATCTTCACACCAATGAACTTTCCTACCTTTGCTTCACACCTTTCTTCCCCCTTCCTCTCTCTCTTTCTCTTTGTCAGATGGATTTGGTGTTTTGCAAGCCACAGTCTCAATGCTTTAATGCTTTCCAAAAGCTGCTTGTTGCAGGCTTAGGATCATATCTAACTTGTGTGCAAATATTTTCTTTAATGCTCTTGCTCTCTTTTAGGCCCACTAATGAAGGCTGAAGTGTTTCTACTTAATATACTCAGAAGGATCTTTCTGAACATGCTGTAGTTGGAGAATAAGTTGACGGTTTCTTAGGAGCACATGCTTCAAGAAGAAAGCACATATACTTCATCTTTAGGGAGCTGCTGGCTGTTTTAACACCTCTCCAACATGATTCATGCTAAAGCACTTAGGAATATCAGTCATCCATGTGTTGTTTCCCAACTTCCTCAGCCTGTGCAGGAGCAGCAGGAGTGGCCTATTGGTATGAATAATTTATGGCTGGGGGTAAAGCATTTTTAAGTCTTCATATGTTCACTCATTAAGTGCAATTCAAAACCCACAGGAATGCACAGAATGTGGGGACTTCACCAGGCTCCAAGAGTCTTAAAGGGAAAGAAACTTTTCCTCATGTGCCAACACTGCAAATACAAATAACTTAAGAAAACTCTGTTTCTAATGCAACATTTCAAATGGAGGATCTTAGGACACCTAATACTTCTTAATTATTTCAGTGCCATAGTACTGACCATAAGATAGATGCCAAACTGACAACACAGTTATTACCTGAATGCTGAAGTTCAGCTTTACAGATGGATGTGCTTGCAGCATGCACTCATTAAAACATACATTTCCAAACATATTTTCTTTCACATTCTCCTCTTTATAGTATTACCAGACTCATTATGAATAGCATTAGTTCATTATACATCAATAAAATGCTAATAAAGCACAAGGTAATGTTTATTTTTATGAATCTTTACCTCAACTCATAAAGCTTTGTTTATCTATGCAGTAAAATAGGAACCTAACTGTCCTATTTTCAAATGTATGTAGTTTATCAAAACACTCAAATTCCATATTTAAATATGTTCCTGCTTTTTTACAGTTTAAATTCAAGTAATGTTATTTAGCCAACATTAGGTGCTACGTAAGTGATGGGAAAAGGTAAAAAGACTCTTCTAGTATGCTCATGGAGCCTGTAACACATTTCCAGATGGACTGTGCTGTTTGATGGTATGGGGAAGGATAGGTTCTCATATGCATACTTTGGATATTTTAAAAGTGACTAGCCAGAGCTTAAGCATCAGGTAAACAAACCCAAAACTAACCATAAATTCAAGAAGAAAGTTCAGAGTTGACAGACCTCATCAAACTACTGGAGGATGCACAATTCCTGTAGACCAAGAGCCCTTTCAGAAGTGGCATACTGCTGGAGTAAAAAGTGCCAGCCTTCTCTCTGGGCAAATGCTTTTAACAGAGCTGTGGTGTTGCTGGAAAGTCTGAGCAGCCTATAGCTAATGTATTTTAGAGATCATGCTGGTGGATGGCTCAGGCACAGAATGGTCTAACTGGCAGACAGGACCTCTAAGAACATGGAGCCTACTCAAATTAGATGAAATCTTCTGACAATTAGCCACAAAACTCTGATATGCCTTAACAGGGCAAGAAGAAAACACAGATGAATTTTCGTGAGCTTGAAAAAAAGGAATGTTACTTACACAAAACCAACCTTCTTGGGCCGATTTCAAATTCTGCTATAAATATGAGCATGATAGAGACTTTTTAAAAATGTAATGCTATAACTCTAGAAAAAATAATTTCTTTCTGAGTCTTAACTCTGAAAAAGCCAGAAATCTGTCTTAACTCTGGAAAAGTAACCTGAAATACTGATTCCCAAGATCTCCAGGAGGTATCACCCTGGGGCAGAAATGAAACACATAAAATTTTAGTCTAGCTTCTTTGTATTTGGCAAAGTCATAAGACCTCACAAAGGGGGTGGCCGAACAAATCATGGGAGATGACGGAGACAGGCCAGAAAAATTCATGGTTGCAAAGCCAAGCACTGAGCAGTCAGAAAACTCTGGAATTAATATTAGATCAACTTTAATTTGTTGTGTATGGTCTTCAAATACATGATGACATATTTCTCTTGTTGTCTCCCATTGAACTACCACCACATCCAGTGCCCAGAGTGAGCAGGGTTCTGTCGATGAGCAGATGAGTTCAGGGAAAATGTGATGGGAGCCCAATGGGAGAAAGACAGGTTTTCCCCTTGCCTTGTCCTTTGAAATGGCTTACTTGTGTTCACTGGCATAAAAAGAAGTTTCTAAAACATTCTCCTGAGCCAGACATCAATGGTAGCAAACTGTTAAGGTATGAAATCCTAAAGGCACCATGAAGCAGGCATTAAAAATAGGAAAGTCTGAGGAACTATATAAAAATAATCTGAGAAACAGAAGCCACCTTATTAAGAATGCACTTTCTGACTTGCAGGTTTGTTGGTAGTGAAAAAAAATTTTCTTACCATTTCATTAGTCACACAAAATGTTTCTATCTAAAAACATACATGAACACTTTCTCTTTAAAAAAAGTGAAAGAACATTTTTCTTAAAACAAAACATATTTGATAATGTCAGCACTTTTTCAGGCAATATTTTGGTTTTAAAAAGAAAGAAATTGGTTGAGAATTTTTCAACAGTCTTGGCTGCCATTCTTAAAAGAAGTGTACAAGAAAATTCATGTATGCAGAGAGACACAGATAAGCAGTTAAAGCTGGCACTTTGCTAGGTTAATGGCTATACACATAATGTCAATAGAAAGGATGCTACCATGTTACTTTTTGACTTTATTGAAAAAAACACACTAGAGAATGTATGTGAAGGTAGGCAGCCCTTACTACTGAAAGGAGAATACACATCTTGGAAGATAAGCTTCGCATCAAAACAGCTGTATGAACAAAAGCTCTTTCCCTGCAGAGGTATTTCTGATTCCAGATCTTTTATTGTGAAGGTCTTTGTTCTATGGTGACACTGAAATGGTTAACAGCAAACTTTTGAAATCAGATTTGAAAAGCTTGATGAAAGAGCCTGATGTTTTGCCTGATTTTTCTTTTCTTTTCCTCTATGGACAAAGGCCTTGAATGCTGAAGGCTGAAAAGCCTGTTAGCACCAGAAAGAAATGTAAGTAAACAAGGCATTACAATAATGAATTCTACAGTACATGACACGAAGGCAAAAACCAGCTCTGTGCAGCAAGCAGTGAAAGATTTGGCTGTATCTTGGCAATTTTTCAAAAATGATAACAATAAGAGGTTTTGTCGCTTCAGACATGTAAATCAAAAGGATATTTCAGCACTAAAAATGTTACTGAGAGTTTCTAACCACTGACCCCAAACCAGTATTCAAAAATAGACATTAAAACTAAGAAGCTATAATCCTACAAACCATGCACAATCAAAACTAAAGGCTAAAAAGATTGAATTTTTAACGTCCATTTGAAATTAGATTGGCAATAACTACCCTTATCCACAGGAGAAGGATTTCTGATATTCAAAGTTAAGATGTGATAAAAAAGAATAATCCAAAAATTATACCAAGAGTGTATTTCAAAACCAGTATTTGAAATGGTCTGAAATTCCCCAGTCTTGTTCCTAAATAAACAGTGAATGCAGAGGCCACGCACACGGGTAGTTTGGACTATAAGGATGCCAAGAATTTTATTTGTAGGAAGTGAAAGTGTGCATAAGTGAAACATGAAGATGGTGAAATTTGATATTTAGACTTTTTATAGTGCATTAGCAAACTGTGTAAATGTGCCTAAAAGCAAATAAAACCAACAGCCTGGCTGAACTGGTGCAGTGGAGATTTGGCAGAGCAGATGGGATCCATTCAAAACTTCATCGACTGATAGAACTTAAAGCTGCTTAAAACTCCCAAGGCAGGAGTGTCCATTTCTGTGAGCAATGCCTTACAAACACAGAAATGAAGGCATAGTATAGCAACCTGTTAATGGTGAATTGAGTCTTTTGCATTGTCTGCCTCAGCTGTGAGGGAGCAGAAGAGTCCTTGCTGCATTGACGAGGTGTAGCTCTTAATGCCACTGACAGCAGAGTATTGCTGACTTATCTGGGGCATCCTATGGGAATGAGCAGTGTCACTTCGAGAGACATATCCAAATAGCAGGCAGGATTGGAATGGGCACTTGATCCTTTCCTTACCTAAGCCCTAACTATATACTCATACCAAAAAAAAAAGAAAAAAAAAAAAAACAAAACCAAAACAACCAAACAAAGGAGAAAAAGAGGACATTAAACAAAACACATATGCAGATAAAGTGAAATTCCACTGCAGATGGGTTGCAGGTTGAACCCACGTATTGTCACCAACCTAACTGAGGTCAGCACTGTGCCTGGCAATCCCCAGTGCTGCAACACTACGCCTCCTTTTCTCTCATATTAAACTGAACAAGTGTGACAGATTCTCAGCCACTGAATGACCTTCCCTTTGGGACTTGCCCCTTGAGAAGTTTGTCAGAGCCGGGCATGCAGATCAGGAGCACAGGAAGTTCAGGCAGCAAAACCACCACAAATCTCAGATCCTGACTTAGTGTTCTTCTGCATCAAATTTCCCTGCAAAGAGAAGCCCAAAAGACTCCTCTTGACAAGCCCAATGCCTGAAAAGGCAGTACAGAAAAGACAGAACTGCCTCTGAGGTGGTTTTAAGGTATGATCTAAACTAGGAAGAGTAGCTAAGACAATTTGGCTTGGGTGAAGATGACCTTTGGGGTAGAGTGCAATATAGGGTGTGATAGGGATCAGTAATGCTTTTCTAAAGAGAAGTCGAAAGCAGTACCACTTCATCAGGAGAAAAGAAAAACATTTGCTTGTATAGATGGTCACCAAAGGGTCAGCACTCAGGCTGTGATGTAGGCAATGTTAAAGAAAGGATTTGGGGCATGGGAAAAACATTCCCTCTCAGCAGGATCAGATTGGGCTTTCAACCAGACTTGGATCAATCTCAGGCTACAAGCATTTCTGCACAGCTCAGCCAAGTCCAGTGCAAATAACCCACAAAGCAGTGACAGTCCAAGCCTGCTCCAGGATCAGAAGTGGTAATAACACATCACAAACACAATAATAAGTCTCACCACAAGTTCAGAAATTACTGTATGGTGTTGCATGACATAACATGGCATGTTCTTATACAGCTACAGGCAGTTTTGAGTGGAGCAGAACAGCCTGAACATGTTCTGCATTAGTGCTTACTGTTATTCCCTAAAGAGACAAGACCTTTCAGTAACAGGAGCATCTATCAAGCCAAAAAAAAAAAAAAAAAAAGAAAAAAATAAAACAAAAAAAACTATCTTCATCTTTTTCAGATCTACAGTAATCATGTAAATTTATAGGAATTGTGATGTTAGTAAACTATGAGACCTTTGTTAAGGCTTCTACAAATGGACCAGAGTGGAGATGAAACCTGGACTCTCCAGGGAAATCTCCATTTTCCTAAAGGTCTGCCCCAGCTTTAATGTGTGGAGCTAAACAAGTGAAAGAGCAGCTCTCAGTTTCAGCTAGCACCAAAATTGGAATAAAGATCAAAGATTTGGTTCATAATTTGTCCCTCCTAGCCCAGCTCCACTGAATGCAAGAAAAGTTACCTTCGGTTAAAGCTCTGGTTCAAGGTATATAAATGAACTAAATAAAGTGTCAAAAAGTATGATCTTTTTCAGTTATAAACAGTCCCCTTCAGGTTTTTTTACTGATTCCTTTTTATAAATCATTTTAATGTGCATGTGAGGTATTTTCATGCCAATTTGAGTCACTCAGTGCTGACTACTCAAATGTATATATACACAGAAATGAGGAAGAACTGTGAAGACAAATAAAAGCATATAAACATTTGCACTGTGAAACAAAGCCTGGTTATTTGCTGAAACATGTCATTACATATTAATACTTCATAATGGGTAAACATTTACCTGAAAATCAGCAAATAATAGTTCTCTTATTATTATCATAGACAGCCAATCATATACCCCTTTCACAGACAAGAATTACTGCCCTGAATGAGAATACTCTTGTTAAAATTATGTACAAGGGGAAAACCCCATAATTTTCGACATGGACATGTTTATTCAGAAGTATTCAGTACCCAGCACACTTACTGGAAGAAGTGGGATTATGTGTGATCACGCAACTTTCAGCAGTATAAGTTACTAAACTTTCTGCTTTATCAGAATATCTCATGCATGCATAAAATTTATTGCTGTTATATTACAAATGTTGTTTCATTAGCCATTGGGTGGGTGCATTTTTTCTCAACATTAAACACTCTAGAGTTTTCTACTTTCCACATACATAATTAATTCCCAATGGATTTAAGTCATTTTAGTAACACATTGACAACATCAAAATACTTTATGTATCTAGAAGTTGAACCCAATATTTTTATTAAATTAGTGCTTTTGGGTTAAAATATAGGTAGTGAACTACAGCTCCCAGACACATTCCACATTGTTTGTGCTTAGCAGGTCATGAAATCGTTAAACTGTTATTGTAAAACTCAGGAAAGCTGAGGGGGGATGGGGACGTGGGGGTAGGAGGGAGAGTGGGGAATGGGACAAACCAGAGTGAGAACAACCAGACCAACCTAGACAAATTGCACTAAATTCCGTAAACCATACAGACTTACTACATGTTATTTATCCAGAGAAGATAATGTTATGCAGGAACAAGGAATAATATGGTATAATATGAAAAAGAATTGCATGGCAATTTTTTTTTTTTTTTTTCTGAAAGGGAAGGAAGTTGTAAAAAGTTGTCATTAGACAATTTAGTCCGAACAATATAGTGTAGGTTTTAGGCTCAGTACTACATGTGCCAGGTTGTTTACCTGTAGAAACTACTGAGTGGGTTGCAGAGAGGAAAGCATGAAATGTCTGTAACTTTCGTATTTTGCTGGCTATAATTGTACCCTTTAATTTCCAGTCTATTTCTAGGAACACATTTTTAGTGAGAAAAAATATCATTATAATTTGATAATTTGAGCATAATACTTAACATGATTCATGTGTTTGTTGTCATTTTCCCATTGTGGAAGCCCATTTGGCCCACAGTGAACACTCCCGACAGAAACTTCACCTGGTGCCTGTTTAGGTACCACCCAGAGCTCTAAGCTCCTTGGCACACTCAGGATATATTTCATGCCTAATATGAACACACCTGATGGGAACACTCCCTGTTGAGCACATGTCCACTGCCTGGTCTAATAGCTAGTTCTGACTACCTCATATGATAGTAGTGCTTTTTCTACTTTTGCTTATCTTCCCTCTTCATTTCTCACTGGCCAGGGCCTCAAATTAGACCTCTCTACTTCATAGATCCTATTGGGTTACTGCTCCATGCAGCTGCACCTGAAAGATGAAAACCCTACTAGACGAGGTGCTGTACAAACATTAGTTTAAAAAAAAATGAATTGATCCTGACATAAAAAATAAGGCATAAATCGAGAAACAGTGTGCCTGAGGAGTTGTAGTAAGGCTGATAGATGTTTGCACATTTTATAAGTTTTAGAATGGAAGACCGTTGGCCAAAGTTAGGTCAGAAGAGATAACAAGAAAAGAAAAATCAAAATGAAAAGAAAAGGAATGAACCGGTGCAGACAGGACTGACCACAGTATGAGATCAGGCTGGTTTAGCTAAGATCAGAATATACACTAAGGCACTTAGATCTATTCTGCCTGGGAATACATCCACTTGCCTTACTTGTAACAATGCAGCCTGTATTAATGTTTTGATAATAGATATTAATGGTTAGATAATAAAGATCTACATGGCCTAATCCAGCAGCCCTTTGCAGCTGCATATCTTTGACTGCCAAGGTGCCTTTGCAGGGCACAAAGATCCTCACTTTCTCATACCTTAACAGCAAAAGCTTGAAAATGATTTAGCAGCAATTGGCTAGCCATCTATTAATGAAAATTTTTCTTTAAGAAAAAATTTTGCATTAGGATTCTTCCTGTTACATTTATAAAATTATGCTGCTCTTTCATCTCTGTTATTCAGTATTTTTGCTACACAAATTTATTTACAACAGTCTATTATTATTATTTTCAACTATCTTCTTCTAAAATCAGTGCTTTGCAATGCTTTATTTTTTCAGGTGCTGGTTCCTGGAAAGCTGCCTGTGATTCCCACTCAGGTCTGGAAGTTTTCTGTCACTTCTGGGAACATATATGTAGTGTCTGACTCTTTCAGCTCATAATCTTGTACCTTGAGTCTCTGAGATGGCAGGGTGGCAAGGTTAGGTGCTGCAACCTTCAGCACTACAGTATTGAAGGTCTCATCATGTAAACACCGAGTAACCACAACAAAGGTCCTTAAAAAACTCCTGCTACTCAGGATAGCTGGGATAGCTGAGTTTCCCCCTAAAGACTGCAAACTGCCAGCTTGCTGGATGTCAGACAACTCAAACACCAGGTGACCTTCAGTTCTATATGCCAAGAGTGTAACAAATACTGCTTTTCCCCCCCCTCTTATTCCTCAGGCTTACTCAAAAATTCTCTGCATATATTTTTACTAATATAATCAATTTATGGGTTAAGCTCATCAAGGAATAAAGAATAGGTATCGTATCAACAATTCACTACTGCAGTAAATTACATTTGTTAAAATTAGAAACTTGTTGAATAAGGCCTTGATGATAATTGCTGAAGTTTAGTATTTATGGTAAAGTGACACAGACTTAGTCATTAGAAAAGCAAAATTCAGCATTTTCAAAGTGTTGATTTTCACTGGCTATTGAAATTCAATATGCTATCACTGGAATTATTTATTGATCTGTTTTACAGTTTTACAGACCCTTGCTATATACTTGTTAACATTTGAAAAGCAAAACCAGAACGGCTATCTTTTATGTTCAGTCCATCTTATACTATGACACATTTCCTAGATGAACTATGAGCAATAAATTCCATGTGTGCTACGTGTTTTTGCAAAACTGTAAAATCTATGGAGGCATCTTAAATAAAATTTAATAACACAGATGATGCCCAGACATTCCTTTCCCATTGAAACTCCTAAGGGCTGACTTGCAGAGGAATCCAGATATGCATTTCCCACTGACTTCAGTAAAAGCTACGAATAAATCCTTGAAGTAACTTAGTCACTGAAATATCTTACTCATAGATGATTGCCATCTAATACCATCTCCATTCCTGATTTAGGAGCCTGTGGGAGAAGAGAGCACTTCTGGAAGAAAAGAGAGCTGCTTTACCAGTTATAATTGCAGTTCAGATGGGAGGACAAGCCCTAGGAGTCAAAGTGGCTGATCCACCTGGATTTGAGCACCTAATTCTGATCATGTATGCTCCTCCAGCGGGATCCTGAGTGAGACAGGTCCTGCAGCCATGTTCTGCCCTTGTTAACAGTAAGAACTTTAACCAACATTTTTAATCCCCTCAGTTGGCTTAGGACTAAACTTTCCATCTGTCCCGCTGGTGCTGTTCCACTTCATATAGTTACCACAGGAACAGAAAGAGGCAAAACATACAAAATACTGGTTAATTAACATAAACAGAATATCCCTGCTTCAAGGAATATCTTTTATTTATTCATAGTATAATATCTCTAAGAAGAGACTTTTGGAAAGGACAGAGTTAACTAATATCTTGGCCTTTGGGAATCTGGTAGAGCTTAATTTAAGCAAATTTCTTGGATCATACAGAAGAATGAGTCTTGGTCCTTCATCTCCCTAACGGATGCTCTAACTACTTAACTCCTTTGGACATATGCACATAGTCTCTCCCCCACTCCCTCCTTCTGTTTCATGCTTCGAGCCCACACACTGGCTATCCTCCTGTTTCTTTGCACAGATTGAGATGTTGGCTTTGGTACTGGGCAGCAGTAATAGTAAACCACATGTACATTTCTGTATGCTATAGAATGGAAACATTTTCTTCTTAGAGTACCTGGTTCGAGAAGGAATGAAAACAATGCACTGAATATAGCTCTACAATACAATTTAAACCCTAAAACTACTAATAGTTGAGTCTAGTCTAAAAGCTGTAGCAATTTCATCTAATATATTTCCGTTGTTTCTAAAAGAATTACTAGAGTTTTCCCATAATATGTTTTGCAAATCTTAATAGGAACACTAAAAAAAAAGTTGAATGAAGTAGATGCAGCTGAAAATGTTTAGATAAGAAAAATAAAGTCCAGTACCTGAATTCAGCAAAGACATATTTGGACTGGAACAATTAAATTGCCATACTTTGACTTAAAAAAAGTTGTTCTCCAGGACAAAAGCTAGGATAAGTGGAAATTGAAAGCTTTATGTTTAGAACTACAAATTCCAGAACAAAAGAACACCGTTTCATTTGCTTAGTTTTTTTATACTTAGTCAGATACTTTATCAAAGGTGTGATATCACGTAAAAAGAACTGTTTGTGTACAGGATCTACATATATGTCTCCATTGTACTATTAAATGACCACATTAGGGGAAAAAAATCTGTTTGTTTGTAAATGCAGTGGGTCTGGCTGAGCTGGTTTTCCACATAGCAGCAGTGTTTTTGTGCTGGGAGCTAGAAGGGTGTTGATAAC
>JAVSBS010007509.1:34473-48784 GCA_033124195.1 Coracias cyanogaster
CTCTTTTCTCCCCCCCCCCCACCCTCCACTCACCCGTTCTCTAACTCTCACAGGAGCAATAAATGCCAGCAGTAAATATTCTCAGCCTTACAAGGATTTCAGTAAATTAAGGTTCACATCCAAGCTTTGGGCAACTTCCTGTATTCTAAATGGGATCCAAATGAAGGTTTTCCAAAGTCTATACAGTATAATAATAATAAAAAACATATCTAAATCATTAAAATGAGTGACAGCATTCCCTATACCAGTTCTGGGCTCCATAAATAATGTATAAAACCAATCTGCATTACATTAGCAAAAGATAAAAATTAGAAAAGGGTGAGAGTAAAAACGTTTCATTTTTCAGTAACACAAAGAAAATCTTCCCTGCTGCTGAGCTGGGAGCTCCATCTTGTGGGTGGTGGTGGATGAGGAGTTGGTTTCTGCTCATGGCAGTATTACTACTTTTCAAATTTTTACTCATTAAAAAAAATTATGAGAATAGAAGCTCTTTATTGAAAAATAACAGCAAACCAAAAACGGTAAAGCAAGCCCACACCACCACCCTCTGCAGCCCCGCCGCCTGACTGCCCTCTGCTTCATCTCACGTTTTCTCCCAAACTCTCTCATTAGAAATGGGGCAGTAATTTGTTCTCATCACTTTCAGTGGTTATAGCCGACATAATTAATACACACTGGCATCCGCAATCTGCTTTGCGTCCCTGCTCGTGAGCCGAGCGTTGCACACCGTGCCTGCCAGGGTCAGTGCATGGTGCCTCCCTCCCTGCCCTTCCTGCTGCTGGCAGGATGCCCAGGGAAGCAGTGACAGGCTCCCACAGAGCCACCCAGGCTCTGGGCCAAGTGCTTCATGGAGACATCTGGGCCAAGCCCTGTTCTGGTCCTATCCCAGGGGTTTCTTCACCAGTGCGAGGTGGAGCCTTATAATAGCTTTTCAGTACAGCTCAGCTTTACAGGGATCAGGGCTTCCAGCAGATTCCTTGGGGAGTGACCCCCACACGGCACACAGCCTGACCCACTGCAGGGTGGCAGAGGGCTGCACGGGAGCCAGTGCTGGGCTGGCCAGGGCAAGGTGCCTTTCGGCCTCCCCTTCTTCCTTCCCTCCCCGCCTAGCCAGCCCATACCTGGCAGAACTCACTGGTAGGAATCCTTCCCCAAAAATGTTTGCAATCACTATTGCAGTTATGAACATTCGCTGCATATTTCCAGGATGAAAGACTACTTATCTGGTTAGCTTTATTGCCTAATTTCATCCCATTATGCCTCGTTATACATCCTTTGATGCCAGGAGTTCCTGTAGGGCAGAACTATATTTAAGCCACCCTACAAATATTTGTGAATACATCACTCATTCCCTTACCAAGAGAGGTGAGATAAAGCAGTAAAAAACCCTAGTTTTTTCTAGTGGTTGGCTTTTTCTTTTTTCTGTTTTTCTTAATGCAGTCTTCAGAATTTGAGATGCTTTAAATTTAGCCATTATTTTCCAGACACCATTAACCAACAAAGAGTGCTTTGTTACAGGCAATGGTGAATAGCAGTACAGTTTACAAAGCAATATCCTCCTAAACGCTACCGAATGCAGCAATCTGCTGCACTGTCATAGGCTTGTGATTAATAGGAATTTGGATGTAGCCTTGACTTTTAAAAGTTGCAGATCACAGCACAGAGGGGGCCTAAGGAATGAGTCAACACTGAGAAAGGGAGGGCACAGATATTTCATAAAAAATGGGCAAAATTCACCTGGAGAGCAGACTGCAACAGAAAACCCACACAGAAAACTCACATTCATGAAGTGTGCAGGTTTCCATAGTTGCTGTACCACTGCAGGTACATAACCAGTAGGGAGCTACTGCCCTCTACACACTAGTAAGACTGAAGCCTGATGCATTTAGACTCAATACTCACACCTTGTTTGTAAGGGAGGGTCTGAGGTGGCGGCCTCTCTTTGATCCCCGAGGTGTTTCTAAGTCGTAGTTACATTGAGTATCCCACCTCTTGGGCACCTGCAGAAGAACAAAATGCCCCAGAGGCTCTGCATTAGATCTCAAAAGTCCAAATTTCATGTGAAACTCAGGGGACAGAAGGAAACCTACTGAGAGATAATGGAAAATAGACTGGAGGATGATGCTGTTCTTGTTCAGCTGGGACAACTTTTTACAACAGGTTGGTGAAACACGGGAACAGGTTGCCCAGAGAGGTGGTAGAAGCCCCATCCCTGGAAACATTCAAGTTCAGTTTGGACAAGGTTCTCAGCAACCTGGTGTAGTTAAAGATGTCCCTGCTCAATGCAGGAGGCATTGGACTAGATGACCTGTAAAAGGTCCCTTCTAACCCAAAACATTCTATGATTTTATGCTTCTATGATTCAATGACAGGAGCTCTTTATAGGGCTGGAAGGTAAAAGGGTGCTGATCCCGCTCTTGAGCACAGCAAAGGCCAGACTTTTAAGCAACATGGTAAGCTGGGAGTGAGATCAGCAATGCATTGTGTGATGAAGAAGGAAAGTGCAAGACATGAGAACCAGACCAAAGAGAGGAGTTCAGAAAATGAAGCTTGTATATATTAGATGGAATATAATGTCGGTGTTCTGTAACATTTATACTCAAAGCAGAAGGAAGTACAAAATACTGTTTGGTGGATTGCTGCAGTTCAATGGCCATCAGCTGTTCATAAATCAAGTACACAGACAGACTGCAAACTGCCTTGCTGCCATGACAAAGACACAGTGATTAATGTTTCCGTTATGGATTAGGGAGGCACTGAGGTAATATTATATATAACTCTAAGATGCTACCTTTTTTTTTAACTTCTCAGCTGAAGGCCAAGCAAAGTTTAGTCAATATTACTCAGAAATAAATTGCTAAGAGTGTGCTGTATGTATTATTTTATAACATATACACATGTCCTTGCAAGTGGCTTTTTTTTTTTTTTTTATAAATTCAGTAACTATTATGCAGTAATTTTGTCAGTATTTTCTTACACCTATTTCTCTATGTTGTGTTATGGAAGTTTCTGTACTGGCTATATTTTAGCATATATGTGTATGTAATTCTCTTTCCTTTGCTGGGCAGTTTTTCAGACCCTGCAGTGTGGCATCAATCCAGTATCTACAAATCATCTATTTTCCTGAGCCTGGAGAAAAAAGAAATCACCAGAAACTCCCTAAATTCCTCATGGAGAACAAGAAAAAGAGAGTCCAAAGACTCCCAACAGGAAGAATTGTGGTGTCCCAGTCTGCACACAGCCAGATCCTCCACTCCCAGGAGAGTCAGGAGAGGCCTGGAACATGGTCAGTATCGCATGCACAGCTGTCCCCACATTGTCCCTTCCAGACCAAAAGGCTATCTCCTATTACTTTGGTATACAAACTCCTGCTAGTAAACTCAGATTATCTCAGCTCTTGGACAGGGAATACATGGCTGTATCTGTGCTCTTTTGTCACAATATGTATGTTCTGAAAAACTTCATGGAACTGTAAGTTCTGTAAGGACCACTCCTCTCCAGCACCCTTCTACACTCCCTACTATTTTCTCTGCCTACGTGCAAAGACTTAGAGGATTGATTAATAGGATTTCCTAATCTCATTAACTGACAAAGTATCGGGGGAAAAAAAGTCACAGACAGTGATAAACCCAATATGTGACTGTGGATTCTCACATTTGAAATTAGACCTGTGTGTTTGGTTTTCTTATACAGCTGATCTACAGCACTGGCTACTCTGTCGCTGCCCATAGCATTTGTCTAACACTCATGCTTGTTTGCTTCCAGTGTTTTTTGCTGAATGCGCTGTCTGATGGATGGCAGTATTCCAACTGAAGCTGAAATATATTTGTTGGAATCACTGTTAGAAAAAAAATCTATCTCTAAATTTAAAAATACATTTCTCTATGTTTTGATTTGCCGATCAAAGAAATAAGTTACATGAAATGAGCCAAAATGGAAAACATCTCTATGCTCACAGAAAAAGTAATTTGCTGCTATTTTAGCAAAATGCTCACAGAACTCATGCAACACATTTCCTCAGTTTTTTGTTATTATAGGGCAATTGTTCTATGTTTATCAAAAGACTTAGAGTAACATAATGATCTTGTCTGAGAAAAACATAATGTTACTGGACAAACTGTTCACTTAATTTTATGTGGCTTGACAAAAAAAGCAGCTGTTGTATTTTGAATAACCAAAGATACTCACCATGTTCCCAGTATTTTGTTGTATGCACACCTCACTATTTCTCTGCCCAATTCTGTCAGTAGATATTTTATGAAGGGTGCAGACTGGTGCAAAGGACACACCACCAAATACTTTGAAGTTTATTCAACCCTTTCTTTTTGTCATTATTCATTAAGAATGAACAGACACTTGTCTTCCAAATCTTTTACTAGACTTTCGAAGTTCAGATTTTACAAAGTTCACAGGTTCCATGAGAAAGGCTCATCAAAGTCATTCATATTCTATATTTATTTGCATTGATCAATCATCTATTAGCCTTTTAAATGTATAAAATTCTTCTTCATGTTCCTCTATTAGAAATTTCTTCCTTATATAACTGACCAGTCCTTTTGTTTAACCTTCCAAGGCAAAACCAAGACTGTTCATAATCTAACAGAGGCTCAAAATTAAAAATAACATTAATTATTCTGTTTTTTCCCCTGGTAAAATATTAAAAGAGATATTTTATTCACATTGATCTTCCTTCACATACATTTTCTGGTTCAGCAGGTTTCAACTATTTTGCCTTTGATTCTAAATAAAGCTTTTCAGTACAAATATTTCTTTCAGACCATTCAAATCTTTTAGCATGATAAACAGGCATTGTAATTTGATTGAATCGCTATATAGGTAAACAGTTCTTTATTCCACAAAAATTACAGAAAGTGTTGTGACAAGTATTTCATTCTTCATATACAGTTCTAGCTCTTTCAGGCACTCAGAAAACGTATTTACACTAAATGCCTTGCAGGTAAGTCATAGTAAAGGCTCTTTACTAGGCATGAATCTCATTTCAGAATGTCTCTCATTTGGGAATAACTCTATCATCTTACATTAGTTAATCAGCTCTGATTTTAAGTAACTTCAGAGCTTGAGAAGACAAAATATTCTGGTTTTGCACTGACTGTGGATATGTGAAAATCTGCCTCAGACTTCTCATATGACCCTGAAATACCTGTTCATGGCCTTTAGGGATGCATGGAGGTGCACGGTTTGGGAGTGTGCCTTAAATACTGCTTTTCTGGATCTTAGCATTGTGCTTAGGGTCCTTAAACTCTAATTCCTACCTTGGAAATCCTGGTAATTAATGGTCCTGTCCTGTTTTCGATACACAAGAAGTGTCAGTTTACATTGGCAGTGTGCATACAGCTGGTTCCTCACTGCAGACCTTGGAGGTCTGGCTTTCCAAGAGTATGAGATTCTCTGCTTACACAGGTACAGCCACTCAATTCATCAAACCAGGCATAGCAAATGCTAAATAGGAGTAGCAAGGAAGCTGAGTGTATTTTTGTTGTTTTTCTCACCAACCAGTTTACGAGTGCTTTATTGCAAGAGGAATATACAGTGACTGAAAGTGGTTCCTCAAAAAGTGCTGGATATGAAGTAATGAGTGCGATAAAATGAACAATAAGATCTCTCAGTTGGCTGTCTGCAGGGGAAGAGGAGCTTCCCCTTGGAAGTTTCTTTTAATGAATTAAAGTCGGTGCTCTGCTGGCTGGGGTCTCACTGGCCTTTGACACTTTTAATTTTCTTTTGTCAAAGATGTGCCCTTGGCTCAATGGGCACTAATGTGAGAGGTGGGGGATATGGATCTTCTTCCTTCTTCAAGAGAAAGGACTTCTGATGTGGTTTAAAACCACAAGTGTGAAAATCTGATGAGCCAATTTTAGCAGCTACATGTTTTGATTATTGTAACTCAAAGTCTAGTGACTTACATCAGATCATAAAGGCATTTACAAAGCCCCAAGTCTTTACGGTAAAAATCAATGAATGATCAATAAATACAGAAAACAGTTCCCCATGATGTAAAATAATGGCCCAGAGAAGACCCATGGTTCAGTGACATTAAACTGCAGCTTTCCTCATTAGAGCTCTTGGTAAGGTGTGCCCTGTGATTAATGACAGATCATTTATACAGCATTACCAGCAGGCAAATAATTCTAATTACCAATAACATTAAATCATAATCACTATGCAAATAATTTACATAATGTAATGGAATATCTGGTCATTACAGGGCAAACAATTCACAATGTTAGCTGCAGTTAGTCAGTTATCACAGAGTAAATAACATCAGAAATTAAACAAAGCCAAGCTAATATCAGGTTTTATCCAGTTAATAATCAGTGAGCGTACCCCTAGCAAAACACATCAGACCATGTAAAGATGTCAAGAACTAACTTTGGTGTCTAATACAATGCAAATTGGAGATAACATGTAAAAACATCCTATCAAGCAGGATGTTACTGGCTATTTGGAGGTGCGTGAATGAGCAGTTTCAGGGGATTCATGATGAAGCTTACTGATTCTTATTGCTTCATAGATGATCTTTTCCTGTCTTTGAAGGGTTAAGTCTTCAGATGCTGGCCATAGGACCCTTCTTACAGGATAAAGTACTGTGGCAGTCAAAACCAGCCCAGATGAGGCCAGTCTGTGTTCACACACTTGAAAAATAGCTGTAAAAGCAGCGCTATCCTAAATCTGGCATTAATATTAATCTATTAACAGAGTTATTTACAACCATGGAATCAGATAACGTTCTCATCCAGCACATGGGGCATGCAACGTGCCAGAAATACGGTGGGAAGGAAGAGAAGGAAGAGAGCATAATATACAGGAGGTAATAATATATCTTGGAAAAAAGCAAAAGGCAGCCCAGAGAATGCCTGACTACCACAACAGTGAAAATATGGGTGCGAGGACTGAGTGATATACTTGGCTAAGGAGGTGAAAATATTAGATGTTGGGGAGAGGTAAAAGGAAGAGTTGTTTTTCAGCTTTTCATTCTCCTACCAAGAGGAAAGTGTAATAGGCAGACATTGTTGCTGCAAATAATGCCTGAAAGCTAACAGATGTGAGCTTTAAAGTAGATGATTTTTTACTGAAAAGAGATTACATTTTATTTGCTTGTTCTCATTTTCTTTTGTCTTCTGAAATTATAAAGGAGAAGAGGGTATTTGGGTTACAAAGCTGGACACTCAGGCACCGTTGGTAATCTTAGGGGCCTTAAAGACTTCTTCATGAGGGAATAGTCTCCTTGTGACGCCAAAGGACATTTGGACATCAGCAGTGAATTCTAGTTGAAATCGTCATCCATGGTAAACAAATCAGAAACAAACCCTTGAATTGGGCTCTGCCCTTATTTGGTGTTGCTCTTGTGACTCATTCTTGTTTTCTCAGTGTCTCAGACAACTCCATGTTAGGCCATGGACAGGCATCCTCCTCAAGATCCCAAGTGCCTGTTCAACCATTCTACCCCCAGCTGTTTGCACAGCCAGCAGCTGGAAGCTGTCCCCACAGCTCTGCTCCTGGAAGAGATCTTGGGTGGATTTGCTAAAATGCTTCAGGCAAACTTAGCCCCTCTAGCACAAACCACTTTCATCAGCTGTTTAAATTAACTCAGTTGTGGTTGTCTGAAGCAGATTAGCAAATGCTGACAAGATTCCTCTTGAGGACAGTAATCTCTAGCATAAGCAAGTAGCATGCAGCTGGAGGAGAGTCTTTCCAATGGGCATAGCTGTGTAAATGTCCATCCCTGATCTCAGGCAGCTGTGACGAACAGCTGTAGAGTAACTGAGTGTATTGAAAGCAGGTTAGGCAAACCAAGGTCAGTCAAAGGGATGGGAAGTGTCAGGCACAGTCTTGGGTTCTGGCATATTCAAATACCTACAAAAAGAGCTTAGTTTTCATATGTGCTGCCTGGTTTCTGCTCTTATGGACATTAACGTTACTGGCAGATGCTCAGCACCTGCGGGACCACCAATTTATTCCGGCATCTCACTCTTTATTAAAGTGCCAACTTCAATCTTAGCTTTGGAAGTTTTTCTCCTATGCAAACACCTTCTGAGGTTTTAATAAATTCTCTTTAAAGGAATCATAATCTTGGTTCACTCAGTTATTCTATTACCAGGAACAATATTTAGACTATGAAGGAGGCTGGGAGAGAGATTGACCAGTCCTGTAGCAGGTAAGAAAAGTGACTTTGCTGTCATTCTCTAGTAAAGCGTCAAACTCACCTCGTGCATTGCGACTATGCAATACAGATGTGTTTACTAGTCAACTGTTTTGCCTGTGTGTGCATAAAAAGAAATTCTTTAAGTGACATGATGAATTACTCAAGCCTTTGCAAATCCAGACATAATACGAAAAGTGAGTAAAGTGGTACTGAATGAACTATTTTGATATTAAGACTGTAGAACATTATGGCATGATAGGGCTTGAATTGGGCGAGGGCAATAAATTAGTCTTATCCTTAGATACAACAGAGGATAATACAGATGTTTAAAATGCAGTTGTGCCTAGATGAATTCTGCCCATGTTCAGTATATTGGGAGTTAGATATAATGTGTTGCTGAAGAGTGGGCTGTGAGATTCACCTTCAATTTATTAGCCCTAATCAGGAGTGCATATGTGACCCTTCCAGATTAGAAAGATGAGGAACAGCCTTCCATCAAGGCAGAGGCATGACATCCAAGCAAGCAATGCTGTATTTACCCACCAAATTACTCTGTGAACCAGCAATGCTCTGCATCAGGAGCTTGGCCCATCCTTGCCTGCCAGGGGACTGCAGATTCCTGTAGGAGGCTGATTGCTGCTGCAGTTCCGGTGAATTCAAAGTCCTTAGCTTGTGCTTTTTTACTTCCAATGCTTACTGCTGTCCTGCTCTTCACCACATGGCTCACTCTTTTCTACCTGTATACCTATATCTGTTGCTACCTCTGTATTGAGTTACTTTAGTGAAACAACTGAGACATTGGTAGGCAGTCCTTGATCACCATGGTTATTAAAACAAACTTGGTTTTTCATCAAGATTAATGAATCTATGTTATTCAAGGCTCCCAAACTTCTCAAAATATGTTTCCTTGGTCCTTTTCCTTTTCTCTTGATCACAGTGATGTTGCCTCTAATACACCTAGCATCAGAGCCTGTGTGCACCAGTGGTTCACGCACAGGGTTGAGATCCTGCAGCCCATGTCAGCCCAAACAGAGCACAGCTGTGTGCCTCTGGCTCAGGCTGCTGTGAAAACAGCTATTTGTGAGAAAGAGCTGTAAAAGCCTTGCCTGGGATATCCCCTGTGTAACTTCTGCCCATGGTCTGTCCCTGCATTTAAGCTCTGGTGTGGTGGGACTGAGCACATGTTGGCAAGGCCCCTGCCCTGCCACTTGGCTAGTGTCTGCAGCTCTGGAGCTCAAAGGCTTGCTGCTCTCTGATGCCTAATGTAGCAGAGTATCTAACGGAAACCTACTGCCTGCTCCAGGGCCAGATCAAGCAACAGATACTGGATGTATTTTCAAAATATTTACGTTATATCTAATGTTATTTGAAAGAATTTCTTCCTATTTCAATTTAAAAGGGTTTTTAAGCTTGCAGATTCATGCCCATTCAGAGGAATACAACATGACTTAAGAGATGAGGTCTTTGTGTGTCAACTTGATGAGAAAATAAGAGCAAATTCTCCTCCTCTACCTGAGAAGAATTAATGAAACAGGGCCACTCAAGTTTGACACTCACGCTTGGCCACACAGTTATAGTAGAATTCATTATTTTTGATCACAGGGCACAATGAAACCCTGCTCTGAGGCTAGATTATCCTTCCTTAATTTGGGTTGTTAATAAAGCTAGAGGCATGGTAATTCTCAATTTACCTGAATATACTGAATATTCTGTTAAGTACACTAGCTAACAGTATTTAAACTCAACATCCTTCATTAATCCATGCTATAATAGTGATAGAGACAATTCATGTCTATTCCCAGGATGTAACATGCTGTTGTATTCAACCATGTATTTCTCCATCTTCAGCCCATGTTCCAACTTTATCTAAAATGACAGCATAGGTACAGTGCTTGGAACTTAGAGAATTTACCAAGCAGCTGACTGATCCAAAACCCTCCTGGTAACTTTCCCTCCTCTCTGAGTACAGTAGGTACCTTGGTATAGTGATGAATTAGCCTCATTGCAGCTTACTTTGACAAGATATATTTCCCTTAAAGGTGTGTGCATAGTGCTTGATTCTCCATCTGCCTATATCTATTATACAGAATAGGTTCATTCCCTTCATTGTTTTCTCTCTAATTGAAAAATCAGGTGTTCTATAAATTGCATTTCAGACACTCAGTCAACAGTGATGGATGGCTCACCTTTCCCACCTTCTCAGAGAAGACATGCTCAGGCTCTCTTCCCCACCTGCCACTTGGAGTACTGCCTCTCCAACTAGACCTTTACCTCTGTTTAGATACACTTGCCAATAGGTTCTATGCTGGCAATCCATTAGCTTTTTCCTCCATTTCCACTTTCTTATCCTGGAAAGTTGCTCTCCTCCTGGACAGTTGTGGGTGGAACTCAAAAGCTAACTTTGTCTGCTCTGGTTTCTTTATATAATTATGACTAGGAAAAGAACGTCTCTCTCACTAGTGGCCCCAAGGAAATGACTTACATGACTTTGTAACATGCTTCTCTTTTTTCTTACACACATTGCAGGATAGCTAACACCTCTTGCAAATTATTTATGGAAATGTTGCTGCACAGAATATGATCTACCTATGCTGTATTCTGGCAACATAAACTAAACCAGGGAAGAACACTCTAATTCTGGGTGGACGAAAACATGTTAATATAGTACTACTGTATCAACCTGCTTACTACATGAGCATATTTAGTTGGTCATTTTCTCATCAGAGAAAAGTCCTTGGACTTCATTCAGATTCACGTATTCTTCTTAACCCCAATGTTGAGGGCATTACCTCTTTTGTTTTAATGAAAGTTGAGCAGAAGATGGAAATCTCACAAAAAGTATTTATTTGCTGACCTCCTTGAATCTGGGCAGAGGAGATAGCGTGTGATGGATTGTATGGAGTAGAAAAAAATAACATTTGCCTCTTGCAAACTGATACGGCAAAGAGAACATAAATGAAGCAGCATTAAGGCAGCAAAGGAGAAAGGAAAGCGATAACTGACTTTTATAAGATAACTTTAAAAAGGGGAAGAAATATATAGACTGGCTATACTTACAAAAAGTGGATGAAAACTCCGAGGAATGGAGGAGGGAACTGGAGTAAGCAGTAATAGAAGACTTTAGGAGAATTTCAGGTAATGGAAGTAAGCTTTATGGAAAGGCAAACACAAGCAGAAATGGAAGCTCTTGCCAAGTTTTTAGCTTGAGAGCAGTGTAAAAAGCAAAGCAGCCTCCTCCATTAAATGAGCCACTGATCAGTATCACAAGCATTGCAAACTTTCAGAAAACTGAGAGAAGATGATTTTTTAAAATGACATTTGTTTTGCAAAGTCAAGAGAATGGAAAGACTGTATGACCCAAACAATTCAGGTCTTTTACTAGAATGTTGTCAACCTTAACTGTGACTATTTAACCAGCTATTAAGCAATATCATGAGTGTCTGTGGTCTTTGAAAACCACTTCATGCTAAACAATAGATTGTAATACATTAGAAAACTCCCAATTTATTTGCAAACTCATGGCTGATAAAAGGTATATTACATTGCCAAGGCTGCCCTGTTTTGGTGACTGAATTAGAATCATAGAATCATTCAGGTTGGAAAAGACCTCTAGGATCATCTAGTCCAACCTTCTTCAAAGACCTCCCTAACCCCTAGACCACACCTTGAAGCACCACATCTACCCACTTTTTGAACACCTCCAGGGATGATGTCTCCACCAGCTCCCTGTGCAGCCTGTTCCAATGGCTAATCCCTCTTTCAGTAAAGAATTTCTTCCTAATATCCAATCTAAACCTCCACTGGTACAACTTGAGGCCATTACCTCTTGTCCTTTCATTAATTACCTGGGAGAAGAGACCAGCACTAACCTCACTACAACCTCCTTTTAGGTAGTTGTAGAGAGCAATGAGGTCTCTTCTCAGCCTCCCCCTCTCCAGACTAAACAATCCCAGTTCCCTCAGGTGCTCCTCATACGACATACTCTCAAGTCCCTTCACCAGCCTCATTGCCCTTCTCTGCACCCACTCCAGCACCCCAATGTCCTTCTTGTACAGTGGCACCCAAAACTGGATACAGTACTCAACGTGCAGTCTCACAAGTGCCAAGTACAGGGGCAGAATCGCCTCCCTGCTCCTGCTGGTCACATCGTTTCTGATACAGGCGAGGATGCCATTGGCCTTCTTGGCCACCTGGGCACATGCTGGCTCATGTTCAGCCAGCTGTCCACCAGCACCCCCAGGTCCTCTTCCACCAGGCAGCTTTCCAGCCACACTTCCCCAAGCCTGTAGCATTGCTGGGGATTGTTGTGACCCAAGCGCAGGACCCAGCACTTGGCTTTGTTAAACCTCATACAACTAGCCTCAGCCCATCAATTCAGCCTGTCCAGATCCCTTTTCAGAGCCTTCCTACCCTCAAGCAAATCAACACTCCCACTTAATTTCATGTCATCTGCAAATTTACTGAGAGAGCACTCAATCCCCTCATCCAGGTCATTGATAAAGATATTAAACAAGACCAGCGCCAAACTGAGCCCTGGGGGACCCCACTTGTGACTGGCTGCCAATTGGATTTCACTCCATTCACCACAACCCCCTGGGCTTGGCCATCCAGCCAGTTTTTAACCCAGCAAAGAGTCCATAATTAGTTCACAAAGTCTCACAGCCAAAAATGAGCCCTACGTGATTTTATTTATTTTTCTAAAGCATTCAGTACCACTAAGTCAAGCACAGGCCAGCTTTTCTACTGCAAGTTCAGGCTGTTAGGGAAGCAGCAGAGGTAGAAGCTTCCCAGTTCTTCCAAGGTGTAGTGCACCCAGCAACAGAACAGCCTTCTTTAGCCAAAGATACAGGGATCTCCAGGGGCAGAGGAAGAGAAATTGAGATTCTGGAGATGGTAATTTGCATCTCACCTTTTAGCATGACTGGACTCTTGAGGTACCTACAAGGTGCAGAATGAATGAGGCATGCAGAGCTCCCCAGGAATAGTACAGGGTAAAGGAAAGGTTTTATGGCCATGAGGCCTTATTAAATGACACCCAACCCAGTTTTCTTACCACATCATATTGCCTTCTAACCACAAAGTAGGCTGAGAAAAAGAAGTAGATGTAGATGTATTTCACCACTAGCTCACCACTGTTCAGAGAAAGCAGGTTATGCTTGCAGCAGTTGCCAAAGCAAACCTTGAGAAAGCAGAAACATCAAGGCACATACAGGTTCAAGACATTAATCTCTCATCCATGACACCCCTCTTCAATCTCCACCCTGCCATTTTCTTTCTGAGCACCCATAAATCGCAGTGTATTTGTTTTTACTTTGCTATAGCCAGCAAAACATTCAAAAGATCTGTTAAATGCCATGCTTCTCCTACACTGATCTTATATATTCCTAAGCTACACCTCAACAGAATCATAGAATGGTTTATGTTGGAAAAGACCTTTAAGATCAACAGATTTTAAATACCTGTTACTGCAACATCTGACTCCTTTTAGGACTTTCCATCTCTGCTACTCACTTAACTAGTTGCCACTGCCTTCTTCAACCTGTCTGGAAACACCTTCTAACATAAAAAGAACTGCCAGTCTGCAAATGTACACTATGTGCACAGCATGTCAGCTCTCAGATCCATCCTGAATGCATCATGGCATTCACTGAACTTTAGCAAATGTGTGCATTTGTGAAATCTGGGTGATACATGGATCAGCTGTGTACATGTTCTGCACAGAGTGCAATGCATTAGACTCGCTGCATGTGCTAAACAAATGGCTCCACCTAGTTTCTAAATCATATTATTTCTTAATTCACAGCAAGCATGTATCGTTCAAACAAAACTGAAGGTGAATAAGAAATTAAAGTAGAAAATATTTAAAGCAATTGAATAACATGACATTGTCTCAACTAGACTTCTCATTCTTCCAGATGCAAACTTCCAAACTGGGGCTACACACCACAAATACTTTTGACCAGCAGTTCCTCCTCCTCACTACAGGTATGCTTTCCTGGGAAAGAGTGAATCTGCCAGGCTTCATCACTGTTTGTTGTGCTGGTTCAGCTGCCATCATTTTATGCTGCCATCAGTTGCCTGATCACACAGGCCAACACTGAACTCAGCAACATCTCCTCAGAAGTCTTCTTTCAGACAGTCCTGCCATAG
>JAVSBS010007509.1:48884-62865 GCA_033124195.1 Coracias cyanogaster
TCTTTCAGACAGTCCTGCCATAGGTTCCTGTGGGCCCAGCTCCTCCACTGCCCACTGTGGTGCCAGCATCACCTGCTAGACACAACAGACAGACAGGGCTCCCTCAGTGGCCCTTCGAATGAAAGGACACCACCAAGAGAGCTCAGCACGATGCAACCAGCCCCAACAGAAGCCACAGCCAACAGGAAGCTCCTCTGACTGATCAGCTTCTGGTTAAAATAGCTTTGGCCTCACCCCAACCGCAACCACCTGGATGAGGGCAGGGACACAGGTGGGCCAGGTTCTGCCTCTGGAACAGGAAGCCAATAAGAAAACCAAAACATTCTGCTAGGTTGGTTGTGACTCATTCACAGGTCAACTCCAACTTGGCGCCCACAACTCAGGCCACAGCACTTCAGTGTTAAAGATAAAACTAGGCACATTTAGGTTCAATGGTCTTGAACTAATCTTTAAATCTGCCAGTTTCAACTCAGTATGGGTAAAAGAGAAGTCTCTGCTTTCTATTCAGGTTTTCCATTTCCCTTTAGATTCCTGTCTGTGCAAGTAGCTCTATGTTCTTCAAGATTTCCTGTTCCAATTCAAGCTACATCTAAATCTCTCAAAATGCTGGGGCTTTTTTTCACATTATTTTGTTAAGATACAGCACTTTCCCTGTGTTTATGTAACTATTATTCCTGAGCTTTCAAAAGCTGGTGTCTCATTAAAATGCAGCAACCACTGAACTGGACTGCAGGCAATCTCCTGAATTCTGGCCAGCAAGTTTTCAACAAATTTAACAAGATCCATGCTATTACTAGCCAGGTTTCCTTTGCTCTGCTAGAGAAGAGCAGAACCTCCCTGAGTGGTTAGAAACTTTATGTTAAATTCTAAGCTAAATTAATTCTTGGACAATTTATGTCCTGAAATCTACTGAATGATATTTGCATAACAAATCAGTTCTTCCACCCTCAGATAATTTTGAGTTATTGTTATTCAATGTGTCCTCCAGCTTTGAAAATTCATTTTTACAGTATGGCGCATGGCAAGCTGTAAAGCTGGTGTGCCTTCAAGTGCAAAACTTCATCCTGAGTAGCATCACCAAGCCAGAGGCTTCCAGCCTGGCTTTGCTTTGTGGTAGTAACGCAGTGATGATGTTGTCTATCTGAGCCCATGTTTAGCAGCTACGAGCCACCTACTTTACTGGCTCTTATTCACTCATCTTCAATAGGCTCCTGCAAGTCAAGCTGCAGGAACAGCAGGATATAATGGTCTATAAGATCTTATTGAACCTTGAATTTCATCCCAAGCTAAATGTCTGTTCCTTTACGTTGCAGAGAGGAGAGGGAACTCACAGGCTGGCTGTTACTTCATGTTGCTTTCCCATAGTGACAGAATAGCTAGCTTGGCATTTCCTCTAGGGAGTTTTGAAGGAGGGCTGCCTAGTGGATCTGTTTACCCATAGGCAGGAATTTATTTAATAGATGCTTACGGAAGTTTCCTTCTCAGAAACGTTCATTGACAATGACTTCACCGTGTAACCAGCCCATCCACAACAGCCAAGCTTGGTACTCCTCACTAATGACTTCATCAGCAGAAATACTGCCAAAGTACTTTCTCTGTTCTTTCCCTGCTATTGGTTCTGTACGGATGGACTATGTAAGAACAGAAAGAGTATTTAAAAAAACCGTCCTCACCAAGCTGTGCAGGTTGTACTTAAAAGGCTTGGTTGCCTATTACATACCAGCAGGTCACATTTACAGTCACAAGATGGCAGCATAGAATAAAACATTACTGATAAATCGTATTTGTGGCTCATGTGTATTAGCTGAATTTCAGTTCGATTCTACGCTATAAATGTTGAGTTTAGCAGTGTCAAAAACACTTTACCTTTGGTGCTAAATTTATTAAATATTTTAGAGGAACGTAGTCACCTTTTGATTTTACATTTTTCTACAGAATGCCAGGCTTTTCTTTAAAAATCTGCTTATCTTTGGATTTTCTTCATAGTCATTCTTTCAAAGAGAAATTGTACTTATAACCAGACAAGGGCAAACAATTTATATCCATGTCAGAATTATAGCACAGAGTGTGATAATTCAACTGCTGGCAAGAACTCCTCACTGGCAACTATATAGATCTGATAAGTACACATTAAAAATAAAAATTACAGTAAAGTGAGAGATGCATTTTTGAAAATCAGAGGATTATTCATAAATACAAGCCTGGACACACCAATAAGAGTAGTAAACAGAGTTCTGATCTGAAGGTCCCCAAGGTCAACAGAGAGCTAAGAAATGCCATACTTGAAAAGGATATGTGCTACCACAGGTGTGTGTGCAACCCTGGAGTACATTGGCCTCCCAGAACTTGCAGGAGCCAAGTCACAGGTAGGATGACAGACTACCCAGGGCATATTTTTCTCCTGCTCCAAATATTCACTGAAAAATGCTTTGACACATTCCCAATGACCTCTGCATGTGGTGGGCAAAGTCAGTTTGTCAATACGACTAGTTGCACTCGGGTATTTTGAGGAGCTTTTTGGTTTTGTCTTGCAGTCGTTCCTCGTTAATCTAGCTGGGCAAGTCTCTAGAACATAAAATATACTTAATTTCTGATTGTTTCCACAGCTCACAATTTGTGAGCTTTGAATTATTAGTAAAGATGTTAATCACTTGATGTCAACATAGATTGCCAGCTTGTTATCATTATTATAGGTATGCAGATTCAATACGTCACATCAGTAGTGTTTCCAAAATGCCCATGTAAAGAATCTATACTCAGACCTAGTGGTATTTCTTCATCACACAAGTGATCAGTGTCTACATGTTTTTCTCCTTCCAAATGGCATAAATTCAAAACTTACAAATTAAGGTACAGGTGAAAGGCCCAGAAGCAATCTTCCCTTTCTGACTGCTGATGCAAAGAAAGCCACTGAGAACAAGTGGAAGCAGAAGCCCAGTTGAAGTCAGATGCCCTGGTACTGCCTCCAGTTTGGTCCAGGTTACAACAGCAGCATGAGGTAGAGACTGGTGCCTGCTGATGAGCAAGACACGAATGATCTCTGTCAGCTTGAAATCCTTTTGTGCCTATTTTGTCAAAGCTGCAAAAGGAGGTGAAAGCAGAATACAGCAGAAAACTGAGGTGTGCCAGCTCTTTCATGGGAGTGCAAGCATGGAAAGGCAGCACATAGTCACTTTGGGGCCCCTTTGGTGTATAAGTGGAGAATTCTTCTCAGTCACTGGTAATTGCTCCTTTTGTGGTCCTTAAAAGACCTATCACACTGGAATTCACAAAATCTGTGCATGTTTTGGATAAACAGATAAGCATGGCCACAGCTGATGAGACTTCTGCTTACTACGAGGCTTACTACGAGGCTTACGTGGAAAGAGCAAGAAATCCTGAAGCATGCCAGGCTGGAATAAAGAGTCTCTATAAGGAGATTTTTCTAATTTTCATCAGTTAAAACTTGGTTAATGTCCAAAGAAGTGAAGATTAATCCTTACCACAGAAATAAATCTTTACCAATGCAATTCTGAATATTATATCTTAATTTTCTATTTGTAGCTGTTGTGTAGCACAGCTACATGCTGTTAAAAAAGCTTTTCTTTACCCCCATTTTGACACCATTTCAGTTGTGGAGATAGTCCCTATGCTTTTCCGTGGATTTTTTTTATGTAGTTATTTCTGGCAGGCATGATCACAATCTCTAGAGGATAAAGTGAACCCTTACTAGCTTCTTTCTGAGTGTTTATCAAATACTGATATGAATGATCTTACATATCACTGTTCTAATTTAGTTAGAATAGGAATTAATGGTTCTTGTTAATTTGTTGTAGCTATTTATATGATTCTAGGAAAAACATACAAAATTTTTTCCTGTGTAGCCTATATATTTTAAATCCAAGCTTGTGTTGATAATAAGATTCACAACTGCTCCTGTATTCAAGAATAACCAAAAGTCATTGTGCTTTGGACAATTTAAATAATCATACATTTACCTGTTAAATCGGCAAGCTTCACTTCCATCATGTACTGAGAAAGAAAACCTTTCTTGTAAAAAACACCTTGTCCTTTCCTTTTGTTACCTGTAACTAGTAACAAAAGGGAACTTTTTCAACTAACAAAATATGTATGTAATAGTAACTCTTTTGTTAAATCTCCCAGCTACTCACTTTTCCTTGTTATCTGATTTGTTATTATTATAATCTTGAGTTTGGACAGGAAAATTCTTGCAACAAAATTTTGTTGTGCTTTATTTGTAGGGCAGATTCTATTAATTTATATGACAGTACATAAAAAAACTGCAACAATCACACAAAAGAAATCCAGATGTAAATCAAAGTTACAGTATTTGCCTTCCTGTTGTATTTCCTGTTTGAGGATGTCAGACATATTAACGGACATTGCTGAACGAGTTTTGTGAAAAAGTGTAATAGTATCTTCATTTTATACATAGGGAAAAAAAGTACCATAGAAATAATGATTCTAATTCTGGAATAACAAAATAAACATGTTAACCCCCCACACTTTGATTATAAATCGTTCTATTCTCCTCATGTTTTAAACAGTCAAATGGTCCTCTACTGCAGAGAACTTAACCCCTCTGGCTGAGAAGCAGGCAAGCTTTTCATTTGTTCCAAATTGATGAGATGGCTTTTTACTGAAATTGTCTACTTTTTGTTCTCTGCATTTCATTCCCAGTTGGATTCAAATGTCAACAAATTGATCCTTGGCAAACCAAGCTTTCTACTATATAATATCTTTTCCTCATTGAACTAATTACTTCACTGCTTTTAAAGTAATTGGGAACTTACATATCCCTGTTCTTTATGCAAATTAAAATGAATAGCTATACTTAGTAAATAGGAAAACTGTCTAAGTGTGAGAGCTGTTCCCAACCTGGAAATCCAGAGAAATTCAGTTGTTAACCCACTCCTTAATTTAAGTTACAATTTCTGAGCTTGTGTGTCTAAAATGATACTACTAAACCTAGATCTAAAGTTCTAAATGCAAGTGGCTCCCTTGTAAAACTGCTCATCACCTCCAACTGCCTGTAACCCAGTAAGACACAGTGCTCTCACTTTCTCAGTGCCGAATTATCTGTTCAACTCCTTCCTTGAAAGCCCACAGAAATCAGGCTTTGTTACACTGCAAGAGCTGGCTCAGGATCAGTCTATTCCTTGACTTTCTGAAACAGGCAGCTTCTAGCATCAGTGTTTGAGCAGCCATTGGAAACAAATGGGAGGGTGTTCCTCTCCCCCAGGACACCAGCTATTTTCCAGAGTGAAACATTCAACTCTTGGCTGTGCCTTCAGGACACTATGATGCTGACCACGTGACTGATGTAGCCAGGTATTACGTCCACTCACTCTAGCTGGGATAGAGGTCTAAAAGGTCAACAACAATGTTTAGGAAAAGTTTTTAAAATCCGGCTACTGAGGACATGAGCCAAACACAGATAAGAAGGTGAGAACAAGATCTGCCACAGAGACATGCTGTACAAAAAAAAGGGCGAATTGGCACCATAAGGAATCTTAAGTCACAGCATCAGAAGCCAGGAACATGTGAGCAGGAAAGAGTAAACCAGAAGACACAGTAGTTCTGTGAGCATTATTATTTTTTTTCTATTAATTCTCAGGTATTGTTTTATTAGTTGTGCTTGTCCATATTATGGACTCCAATTTAAATGTATGCTTGTGCTCTCCAGACACATCAGGAGATACAATTTAACCATCTTACTGGAAATGTGAAATATTTATGTTAACCAATGTGTGCCTTGTGTATTACCATAAAGCACGCTGCTTGAAATTCAGATGATAGTTTTGCATTCATCCGAGGGGCAACACTCAGGCACCCAACTGTTCTTATTTTAATTGATAATTCTCCTGATTTCATTTCAATCTCACTTAGGGAAAGGGGAGAATGATTGTTATGGATTGTGAAATACAGGAGTACTGGGAGGGAACTGAATGTGCCAGCTGGGGATATACAAAGCAGGGAATGAGTCATATAACTTCCAGTCATTTGGAAAGGGGTCATCCTGACTGGGCAGGGCTGCAATTACTAAAATTTATGTATCAAGCATTTATTCGTGGGTTGAATGAATAAATGATCTGCTAGCAGATCATAATGATCATAAATAACCTGCCAGCAATGCTGTGATAAGGGTTCTGTCAGCAATTATATTATGGGGATTTATAATACAGAACGAAAATAGTGCATCCTGGTCACTAAAATAACTCCAGAGTCAGACTTTGGATCAAGTTATCATAACCAAGCAGCTGACTAATGCCCACAAAAATATCTGTAGGCATGGGAGTCATCTTTGTGCAAGCTGGTTGGGTAATTGCTTCTCTAGGATTCTTTTTCCTTACAAACATCTCTATAGAATGCATGGGTACTTGGGTCTGAGATGCTCTAAACAAACACATGAACATCAACACATACCTCTGCAAGTTCTTTAGGCCAAAACAAGCCATTAGATTGTAAAGAGGAATATATTCTTAAGGCTAAATTAGAAGTTAATCTGCTACTCCACAGTAAATCCTGGTAACAGAAATGCTGACCATACTTCAAATGTAATAAAGAGACACCATTTAGTTACATCAGGACTTTTTCTTAGTCAGCTGCCTGTACTTGAAAATGTGCTTTCATAAGATTTTCCAAAAAAAGAAGAATGTATTTCACATTCTTTCAGTTAAACTGATGAATTGTTTAAGCAGTTGATGGTTTCCCCAATACCTGTGTTCTGATACTCCAAATGTGAACTCAGCGGCTGACGGAACCTCAGCTTTTACTCTTGATGTCCCTCCATAAATTCTGTCAAGTCTTAATGTGACTCTGGTGCATGTAACTTGTTGTAAATTACAGGATCTCACAACAATAATAATTTGGAAATGGAAAGGAAAAACATGTTTAGTGAATGCTCTGCTAGCTGATGCAAATGTAGGGCAGGTAGGGTTACTTTGCAGGAATATCAAACATTTTCAACGCAAGTGCCTTTCTTTATGAGCTGCCAGAGCTAAAAGAGCAATCCCAAACACATTCCAGTGAATCTTGTTACTCATCAAGGTAAAGCAATCCTTCTGCAGTTCCAAATGGTAATTGGATTTGTACAGATCCTGCCAAATTAAAATTGCCTGCTTCAAAATATAAAACTTGAGCAAAAAAAGGATGGGAGATTTTAAGCTCCAGTTGACAACATATCCTTATCTCATCATGCTACTAATAGAGGGTCTTTGGTGCATGACTTAAGAAATCACTCCCTTGATGCTGTAACTGTGCTATCGATAGACACAGTTTGATATATTGACAGACACAGTTTGTGAATACATCGAAAATCTACATCTGCACACTAACATATAAAAGATCATGCAGACTACATTGGCGTTACTGGAATTTAATCAGAGCTGAATTTGATCCAAATGCTGTTGTCATGTTTGACAACTGGATTATAAGAGTTAATAGCAAAAACAATAATTAAAACCAATTTTAAGGGATGACAGTTATTGAAAAATGTAGCACTGAACCCTTGCCTGAGAGAGACTGGCTGACTTTAGAACATTTCTAATGTTAAAATAATACTTAGTTCCTAGAGCTGATCTTGATTTCAGTATTCTGTTTTCACGTATGCGTAGTCCCAACCTGAAGAAAACTGCATGAGTCCACTGAAGGTCATGATCTTATTTTGACTTACAATGACTGAAGGCTTGGTCTCAGAGCCATTAATTACACATTTATAAGCAATAAATTTCCTTTTCTATGTAGGCTATGGTTCATGTTTTTCATGTGCAATTATAATTTCAAAATGAGCCATGTCTTTCAGAAACAGGAATCTAAATTCGGGGTCCTAGAACCTCTTAACCGCTTCAGCTGGTCCTACAGGAGGCTCAAAATTTTTGAAGAACACATTTTTACTGCCTAATATTAGAAAAGCACTTACCCTCATGTTTAAATCCAACACGTTTGAATTCTCTCCTAAATAGAGATGCTTTCCAGAAGCGTGACTTAAGATCCTATCTAGATAGGATACCAGGCACCCAGCAAAGCTGCTCTATCACTCCCCCACTTCAATTAAACAGGGGAAACAAAACGTCATGAAAGGCTCATGAGATAAGGACAGGGAGATCACTCACCAATTACCGTTACAGGCAAAACAGCGTCAACTTGGGGAAATTAGTTAGTTATTACCAACCAAATCAGAGTAAGATAAAGAGTAATAAACCCAAAATTTTAAAATACCTTCTCCCTGCCCCTCCCTTCTTCTCAGGCTTAACTTTTCTCCTGATTTTCTCTACCTCCTCCCCTGTGGCGGTGCAGGGGAACAGGGAATGGGGGTTGCTGTCACTTTATAACATGTTTCTGCCGCTCCTTCCTCCCCAGGCGTGAGAATCCTCACACTCTTCCCGTCCTAATGTGTGAAGACTCTCTCATGGGAGACAATCCTCCAGGAACTTCAACATCTTCACCACGGGCTGCAGTGGAAGCTCTGCTCCAGCACCAGGAGCACATCCTCCTTCTCCTTCTTCACTGACCTTCATGTCTGCAGAGTTGTTTCTTTCACATATTCTCAACTCCACTCTTCCAGCTGCAATTGCTGCTGTGCAGCTTTTTTCCACCTTCTTAAATATGTTATCACAGAGATGGTACCACCATTGCTGATGGGCTCAGCCTTGGCCAGCAGCAGGTCCATCTTGGAGCCGGTTGGCATTGGCTCTACTGGACATACAGGAAGCTTCCAGCAGCTTTTCACAGAAGCCACCTCTGTAGCCCCCCCGACTACCAAAACCTTGTCATGCAAGCCCTATATACCCAGGTGCTCTCCTTTTCCCAGTTCAAGACTTTCAGGAGTTCTCATATCCTTTTCCCATCTGCATTTCTCCACTGATTTCCTCCCACCTATTTCCCTCACACCTCATGTCTGGCTTAGCTCTGCTGAGGAAGCAGCTGAGGATGGAGTCAAAGGCAGCTGCTCTCTTATTTTATAACACTTAAAGGTATCTTGTCATGCACAGAGCCATTTTTAAATGTTATGTGGTATAGATACAGATATGTAACAAGAAAAAAAAGAGGAAAGAAGATAGTGCTTCTTCCACCACTTCAGGATGAAGACTGTGATAAAGTAACTTGGAATCAACGAGATGTAAGAATCTCCCTGCTACTTTATTTTCGAATATGTAAACCTTATGGGGAAATGCCCGATACATCACTGAGTTCTGTTATGTTGATGTTTAAAAGCCCACTTGCTGCTTTTCTTACATAATAGGTGTCAGAAGTTCAGGTACCTGTCCTCCAATAGAGGCAGCAGCTTAAGTATTAGTTGTGGCATTTTTGTCAGGATATAAATCCTGAAATCTTGACACTGAGAAATGTAGATCAGGAAATGGGCAGGAAAAAACTGTCACTGATGGTCACAGAAGAAGTATTGTGTTGATAAAAACATTTAAGGTATCTGACAAGGAAAGAGCTATAAAAATATTACACTAGGGAACTCCTAGAAGTCTTAACAAAAGTCAAAGAATATTATGACATTTATTTTTAAGATAACGTGAGCAGGTTTTCAAAAACATGTAATCCTGAACTAATTTATGTACCTCTGCTCTTCAGTACTCCTGGAATAATGGTCCCAGGACAAGATGCCACAAAAAAGCATCTCAAAAGAACCATTTCTTCCAAAAAATTTCATAGATGGTAGGTGTGGAATATCACACTGTCACTGGAAAGCACCACCGATTTTAACCGTGCAGCAGCTCCTGAGCATATAATAGTCTCCAAAGCAAACAAATAATGGAAATGTACCAGTGAGAAGTCAAACCCGCCTTTCAGGTACTGGAGTATTGCATAACATGATTTGTACTTGCACTATTCAAGGACATGCTGGTGTTGAGTAATGCCCTTAGCTTACCTAGGAGTCAACCTAATCTTTAGTGAGCCTACAACTTGGGAAAAAATATGGTCAACTCCAGCACTGTAAATTTTATATGGAGATAAGAAAAATAAAAAGATAAGTGAAACAGGTAGGGTGCTAGTGTCTATACAACAATTTCTTACACTGATTGTTTTTCATATATTAAGATTATCCCATGCAAAAAAATTGTGTGCTGCTTAGATGTTGAATATAAAACAGAGGAAAGAATCTTTACATGATTTTTCTTCTGTGGGCATAAACAGATATTTTTAACTTCAGCTACCAAACAGAAATGACTGAGACAGAATTAGATTATACTTCCAACCAATACTTTTGTATCCTGCAAATATATGACAGCTGTGATTCTGAAAGATTTAGGACTAAGTTTGTTAATATCAGTTGTTGCTAAGAGATGGATTGCCTTTAGCAGAAGAATGAATATGCACCAACATACTAAGCGGATCGATGAACTGTAAGTCACAAATCCAATAGAAAATAACTTGTTTATATTACAAAAGGGCCTGAAAATATTTTACTGTGGAAAAAAAATCAGCATTATTGCACTTTGAATACATCACGAGTTTTGTTGACTTGCCTCCTCACAGAAGGTGTACTCAGTGATGACATTTTAGAAAATGAAAAATGGTTGAAAATCACATAAGACAGTAACTCCATATAATTCTTGCAGGAGACTCAAAAATTAAACTACAGATTTTTAGTATCTAGTCTTTTTTGAATGATATTGCAAAGTCTAAAGAAGTTTGAACCTCACTGACAAAAAGCTTACAGTGGAAGAGAGATACCAGATGTTTTCATAGAGTTATGAGTATTGCAGTTACTCATAACTGTTCCATACAGCTATGAGTATTACATTGTTGTTATAATCATTTTAACAACTGCCTCTTCTTTATTGCTAGTTAATGTATTTTCCAGTTTCACCTACCTCTGCCTGGTACAATACGCTGCATTTCCACACCTCTCCAGACTTCTGTTGTATTTTCTAATCTATGCCTGTAACTTACTTTTTTGTAACTTAATTTTTTGACAGTTTTTTGCCATGTTTATATTGCTCTCTAAAAAGGTCTTACTTGACCTCTTTTTAGCACACTTCACTGCTAGACTATCTCTGTTAAGAGGGAATACGTGAGTTGGTGGGGGTAAATGACAGAGATGTCAAGGTCTGAAAAGACAACGAAGTTCTGCCAGAAAAAAAAAAAAAGCTGTAAAAAAAATGATTATCCATTTTTTAGTCTTCTTCTCGATGACCTTTTGTTGACACTTGTGGGGGAAAAAAAAATCCAGTACAAAAAAGGAGGAGCTCTAGACCGTGCATAAAGGTTCTTTAGAAAATGACCATCCTCACCAGGAGCTAGAGTAGTTGTAGCAACGAGTACTCAGGAACTGAAGCACAACTGAGCTGGACACATTATAAAAGCTTTAACACTTGACAGTGCCAGAATAAACTTTCTTGATATCAAATTTGCAAAAAACCCTCCGTGATGATTATGGATAAGGTACATTATAGACAGATAAACATTACTCTAGTATATGTATGGAACATTTAAAGTAAAAAATGAAGTAGCTTGTGCAAAGCCCCGAAGACCAGCAGTGCTGACATTTCTAACAAAATGCAAGTAACTCTTAACTCCCCATACGTATTCACTGCACAATATTCTGATGGATTTTGCTGCTGGATGAAGGAAACTGCTTTGTTCTCCTTGGAGACAGTTGTTATTTTGAAACAATCCACCCTTTCCCCCACACTTGCTAATAATCTCTTGGAGACAAAAGTGAAACTCCAGCTGGGGGAACACAGACAGGCCCGTGTCTGGTTCTAAGAAAATCGTTTCAGAAGAAAGATTGGTGAATGGTTATGAAACTGCAAAGTGACCCACTGCAGAGTCACTCTGTAGCATGTGTCATCACAGATAAACTATGGAAAGCAGAGAAATAGAGCTTCTCATGCCCAAGCAGCAGATGGTCCCAGATAAATCCCAACAGCAGATATCGTAATGAACCACTACTTCCTGTATCAACATTGCTAACATTTTTCACTAAACAATTTTTCCCCTCCAACTTGGCTAGTTCAAGGACTCAAATATCCAAAGACTATGTTTTGCTGCAGTTGGGTTGACCCTCTGGAGGTGGCCACCATGCCGAAGTATCACATGTAATAGTTGAAATACATACATCTTTGCATGTGGAAAAAAACCACATTAAAATTCTGGCCAATTATGAGTTACAAACTGGATGTAAAGCACAGAAAAAAACATACAGAAAGACTCTGTGGGTAGAAACTTGAGGGCAGCTGCTCAATGTAATTTTGAAGTATCAGAAATACGAGCAAATTCTTAGCTGAACCGTACTGCAGTCATACTACTGTTATGCCTTCAGCTGAATGTCTTCAAGCAGAAAACTGGAAGATCTTGTAAACTAGGCAAGGTTATATTGGGCCAATACCTGAGTAGAAAATGTATGTGCTGTCACAATTGATGATAGCAATTCATTACAGAGCTTCTCAGTGGCCTGAAGCAAGAAGAACATAGATGATGCCTGATGCTGCAAATGCCTTCATTTGGGTAAGTCTGATAACAAAGCTGTGACAATTTGTTATCCTTAAATATCATGCAATACATTTTATGGATGGATATAGCTTTTATACACCGTTGGAAGAGGAGAAGCAGAATATCTCTCAGGGTGTCCTGTAACTTTGCATGGACTGCAACAGCACTGCAGCTGAAGGGATTTTTCAGCTCTTTCTGGAGTTCTTTTTTCTGCATCCTATTTTTCCAACTGCTTTTTATATCCACAGAGAAAAGGTGGGAGAAGAAAACCCAAACTGATAATGTGTAGCAGCTATCACTATTAGCTCCCTGTATGATACTCCTATTATGTATTATGAGTGCCTGTGAAAAGCTCTCCACTGCCTGAAAATATCAAGACTTGGATTAAACCTACCAGATTTCAGTAATGTAGAACCACTAATGGCAATGGGCACCTCTAGTCCATCCAAAACCTGAGATGCACTTTGAGACAACTATACAATTAACTTAGAGTTACAGTGCAAGACTACTACGGCCTTCCAAAGAAAGAATAAAGCACTCTCTGTTTTTCCAGGATGAGTGGCTAAACATTAAGCTGACTGAATCTGGCCTCTGAATGTATGATAAGAACATGAGAACTGAATGTGAAGGAGATCTTGTACTTGAAATTCAGGCCAGGTATTTTGTCCTTGTGCCCATGTGAATTCCTCCTGCAAACAAGTGCTTTGCCATTACCTTGAGCTTCCTGCTTCTTATATTCATATTTATTCTTGTATAAATTACAACCACTTTGAGAGAGGAACAATTGTTTTTCGCTAGCATGGCCTCTGACAAGTCTCATGCTGCCACTAACAGCATTACCAGCCTCAGTACTCCATCAACCACAAGGTTTCAGACCCTGGTTCTCTGGCTGGTGGGGCTTGTCGACCTTCGAAGGCTTCCCAAGCACCTGCACATGCCCTAATGTGCCCGGCGGGGTGTGGTGAGCTTCGTGTCAGCACTTGTGCACTCGCCTTTCCCACCGGTGGGCTCTGCGGCCAGGGCTCCTTCCAGAGGCCTCCCGCGGGCAGAGCGGCGCGCAGCCGGGGCGCGGGAGGCCGTGACCTCCAGTGCCTGGTCTAGTCCCACACGTGTTCTGCAGTTCACTGAAACCCTGTTGGCTTTAGAGTTAATAATTCACCTCCTGCTTTCCATTTTCGAACAAGGCCTTTCCTTGCCCGGCGCAGGGCAGACTGACCACCTTATTTGCAAGCGTTCCGAACTCCCGTCCCTCAGCCCGTGAGGCGGGTGACACCGCGACCATCACGTTTCCTCCGACAGGGGCAGAGGCCCAGCAGGACCTCTCCCCCAACACAAACATCTTTATTCGTGCCCCGCGGTATCCCCAAAGCCGGAGAGCGCGCGGAGCGGAGGCGCGCCAGCGGCGCGAACGCGGTTAACGGCAAGATGGCGCCGCGCCAGCCCCGCCCCCAGGCGCTCGCGCGGCGGCCGGGCCGGGCCGCGCCGCTGTCGCGCGGTGATGAGTCACCGGCAGGGGCGCGGCGCGGCGCGC
>JAVSBS010007510.1:0-46527 GCA_033124195.1 Coracias cyanogaster
TTGTGCTTAATTTTGTGTCATCTGCGAACTTACTGAGGGTGCATTCGATCCCCTCATCCAGGTCATTGATGAAGATATTGAACAAGACAGGTCCCAAAACTGAGCCCTGAGGGACACCACTTGTGACCGGTCGCCAACTGGATTTTACTCCATTCACCACCACCCTCTGGGCTCGGCCATTCAGCCAGTTTCTAACCCAGCGACATGTCCTCCTGTCTATGCCATGAGCTGCCAGCTTCTCCAGCAGAATGCTGTGGGAAACGGTGTCAAATGCCTTCCTGAAGTCCAGGTAGACAACATCCACTGCCTTGCCCTCATCCACTAGGCAGGTCACCTGATCATAGAAGGAGATCAGGTTGGTTAAACCTTTGATTGTTGCAGTGCCTAGCTGTAAACAAAACGTGCACTAGGATATTGGGAAATCACTAAATCACTCAGCACAGCTTTTTTGCAATTCTTTTGTACTCTGGAAGACATAATTAGAAAGTGCAATATAATAGATATTATTTTAGCATTTCTTTCTAAAGTAATCAATCTCAGTTTATAATTTTCAAGAACACTGTATTAAGTATACTATAATATTCAAGAATACTGTATTCAGTAATAACTAGAATTTAATTATAAACAGTTGTACAATAACTTCAGGACAAAATACTTTTAGCAGTACATTTTGACCTTCATCCTTTTAAACCAATATGCTCGGGCAGCTGTTAGCCAAATTCTTCACATTTTTTTGCAGTCTTTAAAAACCTTCAATATCTTAAACAACTACCGAGGAGTAAAGATAATTCTTTCAGCAATCTGTATTATCCACACTTACAATTTTAATGTGTCAATAAAATTAACTGTTTTTCTTCAAACCACACCTACTGACACAGTAATCTGAGAATCCCATCTTTGATCTGTTCATTTGTTTTTCAAATACACTTAGAGCTGTCATGATTATGAAAAAAAAGCCTAATGTGTAAAACAAGTATAAAATAACAGCTCAGAAACAAGATGGCAGCCCACACAGAGACCTCAAATTTATTTATGTAATTTCTTGACTGTTTAAAGACAACGTTATGATTTTTGTACCAGATTCTCTATTTTTCGAGTGCTTGAGTTTGTCAATATGAAGCTGCAATAAAGCTGTGATTAAAGATTTTCCTAATGAGACCCATAACATTTGATGTGCCAAATAAAAATAAGCAAAACAAACAAACAAACATTAGGAGCTAGAAGTGTAAATGAAGCAGGAGAATTGAAGCAAATGCACTCAGATGTTTAGCAGGGCTTGTTATAAACAGAAGTGTTGAAATTGTAAATAGTACTGTTTTCTCCTCTTTGCTCAAACTACTCTCCCACTTATTTACCCACTCATTTTTTACTGTTTAAAATAATAAATTCTATACTAGCTGAAAAGTATAATCCTCTTGTCTAGATTTTTTTTCTTTCTTCTTCTATTGTCAACGTCTCCATCTTACTTTTTTCAGAAACTTCATTTTTGAGCCTTATATGTAGCTCACATTACCATGGCAATTTTCCTTCTAGTCCTTGCCAGAAAAGCTATTCCTTCACTTAATTCAAATTCATCAGCATACCTAGTGTGCTTAGTGAGTGTTACCTAAAGACTTTGAAGACAGAGAGTGGTATGTAAAGGCTTAGTGAATTGTGTTGTAAAGTCAGATTCCTTTTAAGTCATGTACCCTCTGTATTTATAGAATAATTAAGAGGTGCTTAGGTTCTTGAAATAACAGAAGCATGTTTAACTTTCCACTAGCCTAATGAAGATATGTTATAGTATTATTGGTGGAATATTCTACTTTGCTGAAATGCACAGAAACCTCGAGAGTGAAGTCAACACAAAGCTTTATATCATCATAAAGTTCTGATACAGGGTTATACTGTTAATGGTGCAGGCATATCAACTTCTCATTATGCTTTCATGATATGAGACTTTTAGAAGGTCAATAATAAAGGGTAAAATACTATCTGCTTTATGATTGATGGAAATTTTACTCTTGGATATATAGGGGCAGGATTTCATCCCAAATGTTTTGCTGTGGGAAATGAATAGATGAAGATAATGAACACTTCATTTTCTTTATAAAATACATTTCTATCACAAATGTGCATCAGATTAGAGAACATGAGGGTAGCAATCAGAAGGACAATCCTACCAGCTACAAAAATGATGTTACTTCATCATATGAAAAGTAGGAGGATGTTACCTCAAAAGCTACAAATTTTGATCAGACTGTTTAGTTTTGGTTTTGTTTTCTATAGATGCTTACCTGTATTAAGAAACAGCCTGAGAAAAAGGGATATTTGAATGGATTTTCTTCTAAAATTAGAAGTTGAATAATTATTATTTTCACCTTAGATTATTTTTTCTTTTTGTCCTGTCATATTGTAAAGCCATAGTCACCCATCAGAAAACTTGCCCTTGTTATGAATTGTCCCCAAGTCCTGTTGTATTTATTGTTCTCCTGACTAGAGAGCCCTTTAAAATTTTATTCACAGGTGCATGACAAAAGGAGCTCGGAAGTTTTTGTCTCTTCCCCTACTTTCATTTGGATCTTGTGAATACATTTAATACATTTACATAACATCAGTACTTTGATAGGAACATTTCTGAATATGCTATTTCTAAACATTTCAGCCTTTCAATAGATAGCATCCCACTTGCAAAGATTAGTTAGAATTAAGTTATTGTGTCACTAGACATCATAGCTTTTGATTAACACTTAAAACTCATGAGAATAACTGTATGCCTTTCATTAAAAACAAAACTCCTCTTCCCCTAAACAGTCAAAACTCTAAGGTCCATAGAAATATCTTTTGACTCACATAGAGAGACGTAAAACTGGTATGGAAGTAACTTGTAAAAAAAGATAGACTTACCATTAAAATTAATTTACTTACAAAATTCAATTGTGCGTTTCCCTTTTTGTGTTAAAGTTAAGTGCCTTTTCTCTTTGCCATCATCTTAGAATGAAGGAGAATATAGCATAATTTTCTCAGCCTGTGCCAAGACCTTGGATGAAGTTTTTACTCAAAAAAAAAAGTGTAGGAACTATACATTCAAAATTGAAAGGCGGTATATGGAATGGTCATAAAATAAACATAACCATGGAAAGTTGCTACTCTTTCTTACAAATTAAAAAAAAAAAAATCAGATCACTTTTCCAGCTATTTCAAGCCCTGAAAATAATAGAGATAAATCTGTCAATTAATTGATTCACCTACCTTAAAATTCTAAAACATCATTTTCTCATTACTGGAAAGGTTTTAAAAATGCACACTTTTAAAAAACTTTTTCAGAGGGCTTCTGCTGGGCCAGCATTTTGGCACCCTGATGACACAGAAATGTTTCCCAACACTGTGGATACCGCTGGAAGGATTCTGTGATGGTTTATTTCTCGTATGTTTTCCTTTTTTAACATAGCTGAGTTTGTGAGCAGTTTGGATTTCAGGACCACTCTCTAACTTCTGTAACTTGCTTCTATGCTTTCATTATGAGATGAACAATAAATTTACAGATTGCTAAAGATGAAACTATGCATCACAAATAATATCAAGTTAATGAATCTTTGATGCAAGTAATATTTGCTTTCTGATACTCTTGTGGTTTTGTTCCTGTCTCTTAATCAGAAATAATCTGCCCAGGTCACCCAGAAATTATGGTATTTTCTAGTAGAGTAAGGGCAATGAATATCATGCTTGCCATTCCTGTTCAAAATCCTTCACATACTAATGGCAATGCAAAATGCACAACAGTATCTGGAGCAAGGGCCAGGACCTGGTGCTGTCCTCCACATAATGTCTTAATCATTGAGTGACAGAATCAGGCTCCTTATTTACGGTCATCCACTCATCCTGGGCTGAAACAATGCCTGCCTGGAATTAGAAAAGGAAAGCATTCAGGCTTTGCACATGCAATTCAACATGCTTTCAGTGATCATGAATACAAATTCTCTCAAGCTGAAAGAAGTGGGTTGGAACACAGATTTTCTGTTTCTAGAGTGCTCACCTGAACAGATTTGTCCGAGTTGGGTTTACATGGCAAGGTTTTGGTAGGGGGGAGGCTACCAGAGTGAATTCTGTGAGAAGCTGCTAGAACATTTCCCCTGTGTCCAACAGAGTTATTGCCAGCTGACTGGAGAGCGATGATGGACTTGCAGACAGACCCACCACTAGCCAAAGCCAAGCCAGCCAGCAAAGGTGGTAGCACCTCTGTGATAACGTATTTAAGAAAAGAGAAGAAAAAAAGGCAACTTCAGCTGCAGAGAGGAGGGAGAATATGTTTCAACTCTGCAGAAACCACGGTCAATGAGGAAGGAGGGAGAGGCGGTACTCAAAGTGCTGGGGCAGAGATTCCCTTGCAGCCTGTTCTGAAGACCGTACTGAGGCAGGCTGTCCATCTGCAGCCTGAGTAGGTTAATGGTGGAGCAGATATCCACCTGCTGCCCATGGAGAATGCCATGCTGGAGCAGGTGAATGTGCCTAAAAGAGGCTGTGACCCCATGGGTAACCTGTCCTGGAGTAGGCCCCTGGTAGGAGCTGTGGATCCACGGAGAGAAGAGCCCATGCTGAAGCAGGTTCTCTGGCAGGAGAAGTGATTTCATTGGAGGCCCACGCTGAAACAGTCTGTTCTTGAAGGACTACACCCCATGGGAAAGAGAAGTTATTGGCGGACTGTCTCACATGGAAGGGACCCCACGCTGAGGCAAAAGAAGAGTGTGAGGAGTCCTCCCCATGAGGAGGAAGGCGCAGCAGAGACTTGGTGAAGTGGCCACAATCCCCATTCCCTGTCCACATATGCCACTGAGTGGGGAGGAGGTAGAGAAATCTGGAGCAAAACTGAGCCCAGCGAGAAGGGAGAGGTGGGGGGAAGATATTTTTTTTAAGATATGGTATTATTTCTCATTATCCTACTCTGATTTGGTTGGTAATAAATTAATTTTCCCCAAGTTGATGCTGTTTTGCCCATGACGGAAGACGCTGAGTGATCCCTCCCTGTCCTTGTCTTGACCCACAAGCCTTTAGTTGCATTTTCTCTCTGTCCAGTTGAGGCAGAAAAGTGATAGAGGGGCTTTGGTGGGTACCTGGTATCCAGCCAGGGTAAGCCCACCACACTGAGGTTACTTGTAACACCTGATTTAGATACTTTTAATGGTTACATTTGAAAAATAAATAGTTTGAATTGCATTCTGCAGCACTGAATTTACTTTGCCTGTTTTCTGAGCTGGCTGAACTTAAACCACGTCTGGTACACGTTCCACACACATCAACAGCATGCTGTAACAGAGTGGATATTCTTGATTGAGAGGCAAGATGCATTAGCTCAGAGGCAGGGTAAATGCAACTGTATGATTTCTGAGTTGGGCTGTGGTTGTTCAGCTCAAACTGCAGAGAAAGGGCTTGTGTTCATCCGAATTACCTATAGCTGAGGCAAATGTGTCCAAATTCTGCCTGTAGTGGAGTTTTGGGATGGAATCTGTCCCTTCATGGGAATTAATATATGATATCCATGGCTTCACTAAAACTCTTGAAAATATGGGATTTGAGAAAGGCTAACTGGGATCCATGTCAAACAGTGTGAATAATTTCGCTCAGAAATAATGAGAACTGAACTTTCAAATGGGGTAAAAAGTACTGAAATAGTTCAGATTTACCTACAGGATGAAAAACTAGGTATGTGTAACTGACATAAGAATCAAGGAGAGAATTATTTTAAATAAAAATTGTAAAGACTTAAAGTCACACAGGGGTCCGCTTCAGGTCCAAGACTGTTTTCATTAACAGATGTTTGGGGTGAAAAATAGAGAAGAGTAATCTAATTTGAAGAGGAAAAAAGCTGAGAGAAAATGCAAATACTTTTGAATCAAATGCTTTTGATGACAGAAATTCACAAAAGTATTATCTTGGTGACCTGGAGGAATTGCTAATGCAGTTGGTTCAATTATGATTTTATAACATTCACTTTTCTCTTAAAAGAAAAATAAAACCAGGAAATTTTCATTGCAGAGTAAGTCAGGAAGCAAATAATAATTAGAAATAATCTGATTTTTGCTTCCTTCACTCATAATTAATAAAGATTTGCTGTAGTTATGACCAAGATTCCATTTTTTGAATAGCACTTTATAGTGAAGTACTATCTAGACAATAGATACCACAAGAACAAAATCAGGCTCTGAGGAAATTCATGTAGCACCATCGTTTCTAAAGCAAGAACTTGTTTTACACTGTTACTCTTTAAAATAAAGTATGCATGCACATGTAACAATATCATAGATGTTGACTAAAAGACAGATCATATTTTTTTGTTTCCACCTTTCAAACACTAAAAATCTGCAGTAAAATTTGAGGTACTATAACTATACTAACACTTCCAGAACTGTCTTACTGTATTGTTAGAAGTAGAAAAATACTCATTACATTTTAATAACACCCTGCTTAACTTACGGAAGTTTCATATATGTTTTTTCAAAACAGAAAAAAGAGTCAAGCTTGTACATTTAAGACTGTACTAGAGAAGTATACATTTATAGCTAATTATATAACCCTTTTTATTAACCTGTGGCAAAACTTTTGTATTACAATCTGTGATTAAAAATTCTTAACTATGGCATAGCAAACATTCCTTTAATTTACTGTAGCAATAAACACCTAAAAGCTCATTAAAAAAAAACAACCAAACAAACAAAAAAACCCCAAACAACAAAAACCCATCAAAAAAGATAACTTCAATCGTGGAGATCTGCATATTTTAAATGGCCAGTTGAAGGTCTTGTCCATCAATGTCTATTTCAGTTCTGAGGGCACCATTGACAAGTAGTTCTGTGCTCCACTAAGAGACGTCAGTGTGTGAACTGATTTGGAGGTCATCTGTCATTTAAAAAATGAGATCAATACAATCCTGAAATGGTCCTCAGATTCATTTAATAAGTGAGAAAGGAATAGGTCAGTGATACCCCAGTGAGTTGCCTGTTATTTTGTGAAAGCCCTTATTTTTTTATCAGTGTAAATCAGATTCTCCTTGTGCTTTTAAAAATAATGGCATTTGCATACTTTCACACTGAGAAAATCCCTAAAGAATGTATATTAACACATTCATTAATAAAATATGGGCAAGAGTTCCCGTATTTTCACATTCATGAACTTGCTTTTACTTCTAAAGTAAAAACAAGTCCTTTTACTAATTGCTAAATCATTTGTCAATCTTACACAAGAGAAAATAACATGAAATTAATATTAGGAAGCAATGGGATCTTAATGGATATTTCTAATTTTATGTTTGAAACCACTAACCTCTACAGGTAATGGTTGGTGTTTCAATTAAAGAAGAGTATATCTTGCTTGACCTTTTGTCAAAAACATCCTTTTCTGTGAAAGGTACCTGATAAAAATAATATTTTATTGAAAAAAAAGAAAACTCGAAAAAGTTAATTGAAGCCGTTTTATTGCTGCTTTGTGTCAGGAGGAAATAGAAGCTGGCACAATAGTGATGGAAAGTTTCTTTCCACCTGTGATGCCTAACCATTAAATTGATTGCTCAATGTATTACAGGTGGAAATTTTAAAATTGTTCATGTTTTCTTGGAAACATATAAACTATTTTGGGGAGCATTCCTTGATGCATTCACGTGCAACCTGATCTAGGCAAACCTGCTTTATTAACAGGATTGGACTAGATGATCCCCAGAGGTGCCTTCCAACTCCTATCTTTCTATGATTCTGTGAGTACTGTTAGAAAACAGCAGCAGCATGTCATCAGGGGGCTATGTGTCAGCAGTGACAGCAGCCTTGACCAGTCACATTAGCAACAAGTAAAAGTCCTCCCTTCCCACTGGCTCTGGGTGGTTCAGCAGGATCCAGGCATAAGGAAGTAAGGAATAAGGGGAGGCATAAAGGAAAGGTGAGCCCAGCCTGTGCAGCTCCAAAATACAGAGCACTCTGGACTACTGGAAGGTGCTCACAATAGCTGGGTACAGTGTGTTCTCTTTCCTTCTTCATCACCTCACCCCTTTCAAATATAAACAAACCAAAGCTCATATGCCTGTAATATTGTGTCATGGTTTAGGCCCATCCAGTCACTAAAAACCATGCAGCCACTCACTTTTTCCACCTGGTGGGATTGGGAGGAGAAAATATAGCAAAAGGCTTGAGGGTCAAGATAAGGACAGGTAGGGCACACTCACCAATTACGGTCAAAGTCAATAAATAGATTGGACTTAGGGGAAAAACTCATCAATTTAACTTGAACAACAACAACAATACCAATTTACTGATCAATCAGAGTGAGATAATGAGAAATACAACACAAACTTAAAACCACCTTCCCCCTAACCCTGCCTTCTTCCTGAACTCAGCTTTGCTTCCAGTTTCTCTACCTTCTCTCAGTGGCACAGGAGGACAGGGCACAGGGGTTATGTCAGTTCATCACATGTGTCTGCCACCCCTTGCTCCTCAGGGGGAGGACCTCTCACACTCTTTTGCTGCTCCAGTGTTGGGTCCCTCCTGTAGGAGACAGTCCTCCATGAACTTCTTCAGTATGAGTCCTTCTGATGAGGTTGTAGTTATTCATGCTCTAGTGTGGATCCTTTCCACAGGGTCCAGTCCTTCAGGAAGAGACTGCTCAAGTGTAGGCTCTCCACAAAGTCACAACCACCTTGAGACACAGTCATCCGCTTTGGTGTGGGGTCCTCCATGGCCTGCAGGTGTGTATCTGCTCCACCATCAACCTCCATGGGCTGCTAGGGAACAGCCTGCCATGTCACAATGGGCTGCAGGGGAATTTCTGCTCTGGTACACATAATTTCCCTCCTTCCTCACTGACCTTGGTGTCTGCATTCACTAAGGGGAAGTCATGTCTGACTAACCTGATAGCCTTCTATGAGAGCATAACTGGCTGGGTAGATAAAGTGAGAGCAGTGGACGTCATCTACCTTGACTTCAGCAAGGATTTTGACACTGTCTCCCACAGCATCCTCATAGATAAGTTTAGGAAGTGTGAATTAGATGAATGGACAGTGGGGTGGATTGAAAATTGGCTGAAAGACAGAGCTCGGAGGATTGTGATCAGTGGCAGAGTCAAGCTGGAGGCCTGTGACCAGTGGTGTTCCTCAGGGGTCAGTGCTGGGTCCAGTCCTGTTCAACATATTCATCAATGACTTGGATGAAGGGATAGAGTGTACCATCAGCAAGTTTGCTGATGACACAAAACTGGGAGGAGTGGCTGACACATCAGAAGGCTGTGCTGCCATCCAGCGAGATCTGGACAGGCTGGGAGCTGGGCAGAGAGGAACCTTATGAAGTTTAAAAAGGGCAAGTGTAGGGTCACGCACCTAGGGAGGAATAACCCCCAGCACCAGTACAGGTTAGGGGATGACCTGCTGGAGAATAGCTCTGAGGAAAAAGACCTGGGAGTCCTGGTGGACAGCAGGCTGACCATGAACAAGCAGTGTGCCCTTGTGGCCAGGAAGGCCAATGGCATCCTGGGGTGTATCAAGAGAAGTGTGGCAAGCAGGTCGAGGGAGGTTCTGCCTCCCCTCTACTCTGCCCTAGCGAGGCCACATCGAGAATATTGTGTGCAGTTCTGGGCTCCCTGGTTCAAGAGGGTCAGGAAGCTACTGGAGAGAGTCCAGAGAAGGGCTACAAAAACGATTAGAGGAATGGAACATCTCCCTTATGAGGAGAGGCTGAGGGACTTGGGACATTTTAGTCTGGACAAGACCAAGAGAGGATCTTATTAATGCATACATATACTTGAGCGGTGGCTGTCAGGAGGATGGGGCCAGTCTTTTTTTGGTGGTACCCGGTAACAGGACTAGAGGTTGTGTCATGGGCACAAGCTTCAATATAGGAAGTTCCTCTTAAACATGAGGAGGACCATCTTTATTTGGAGGGTGGCAGAGCACTGGAACAGGCTGCCCAGAGAGGTTGTGGAGGCTCCTTCTCTGGAGATTTTCAAATCCCATCTGGACAGGTTCCTGTGTGACCTGCTCTAGGCGATCCTGCTCTGGCAGGGGGGTTGGACTAGATGATCTCCAGAGGTGATTCTATGATTCTTTTCTGCATTACAGCAGCACGTGCTAGCTGGCTCAAGGGTTGCTTCAGATGTGCATGTGCAGGGAAGGATAGCTTGGTCTCCTTGTAATTCACTGGGTTCTCTTAATATCCCATAGGCTTTGCTGTTCCTTTGCTGTTCATGTAAGCCAGAACTCTACTATGTAACATTAATGAGCATTTGTCCTAAATATGATCAGAGACTAAATCTTCAATGGCTGGTAATGAAGCAGCACCTCTTCATTGTTCTACAGAGTGATCTTGAATCCATGCACATCTTTTGATCACCTGTGAAGTTTAATGTCCTTTTTAGGTTTCCAGGTACACTTTGATAATTTTTAATAGGTGAAGTAGTGTTTCTTCTTACATTTTGCAGTTAATAATCTACAAAGATGGTGATAGGTGCCATGGGACACTTCTCTTGGCCTATACCTGACTCTTCGCTCTTGCAGCCTACTCTCCTTTTAATGATTTCCATTTAAGTTGCAATTCAGAAAAAATAAAAATGAATTGAAAAGAAAAAATAAACCTTCATATTTACTGAAAAGTCTTTTCTTTTAAAAACTTTATCAAGTCCATACATGCCATATTTTCTTGCAAGTATTTCCATTAGGGAAACAGACTATGGTTGCCTTGTGTGAAGAAATTAGTCTTCTAATCCCAATATCACACAAACAGCTGTTGTGACCACAGACCAAGAAAGATGAGGTAGACTCATGGCCAGGAATTAAAACTGCACAATGTTGAACAAAAATAAAAACCCAGTCAAGGCATTGAATAGGGGATCCAGTAGTATTTCTTCTTTTATACCTATGTCAGTAAACATGTGAGACTCCATATGGCAACCCACACAGCTGACTCACTGGTCTCATTTAATACTGAGCCATATTGCAAGCAGGTGCTCACCTTCAAAACTTTTATCCACGTGCAGCAATACATGGTTTGGTTAGACTATTCAATAGTAGCTGTGCATCACAAACCTTCCATATTTAAAAATGGTGTTTGTGTAAGTTTTGTCCCTTTTGCTTTCACAAAAGTTAACCGACTATTTTAGTAGAAAAAAATGAAAATCTATCTATTGGGGGGTTTTAAAGTTTCTTCTGAAATTACTAACACTAGTAGTAATTTGGCCTTCGCAAGGAGAGAAGGGAATAGAATATGTAAACTGACAGTTCAAGCGAGAGTTTTAGATTCTTACAGCATTGGCAAGAATATGTTGCTTAATGTCTCTAGATGCCTGAAGATTGTGTAGTTCTTTTTCTTTGTTTACTAGATAGGCAAAGCTGAAAGCCATATTCTTTTTCCGAATAGATTTCTTCCAGGTTCAGCTGGAAACTTTTTTATCTTGGAAAGCTTTTATCAATTTCAAGAGCTGTTCTTATTGCTAGAGTAGGAATCTTTCTTCAACTGACTAAAATGGCAATATTCTGTTTGTTATTAAGAAAATGAATGTGATTTATATTGACATTTTTGTACTTGTTACATTTCTATGTTGTAAAAGTACAAGTATTTTAACTGACAGAATAGCTTTAGCCATTTCCTCTTTCTGTATAAAATAAATAAAAATCTATAGACACATTTTCACTGCAGAAATCTTCTCTTGTCAGCTAGTGGTTTTCCCAGATAAAAAAGCAGGACAAAAAAGAGTAAGTGTTCCCTAACGATGGGCAATTGCACTAGGAGCAGCATAGCAATACCTCAAACTCAAACCTATCTATTTAAATGTACCTGAGCCAGGCAGAATTCTACAGATACAATAAAGCTCTACAACAAGTAAAAATAGCTGTTCTAGCAGGAAGAATTGAGAGGGAGGAAAGGGAATAAAATCACCCTGATGTCGTTGTTGTGGATTTCTCTGCAGTGGCAGTTCTTGTGACTCTTACCCACATTAGCATTCTAAAATATTTGGGAAGACCCGGTTCTGTAATGCTCTTGCACCCATTTCTACCTCTTTTTTTTTTTTTTCCTTCTTTTCCCAGCATCTAAAATATGCTCACAAATTACACAGTTAATAGTGCTTTCCGGATAGCTGATGAGCCTCCCTCAGAACACTTACAAATCTATTCATGAATTCCTATCCATGATTCATGGAAGTAAACTCTTGCTCAAAATATGAATACTTTATTCATAAATAAAATCATATGAGATGGAGAGAAAATAATTTGGTTTGGTTTATTAAAACTCCAGGTGGCACAGTGTAGCCATCTACAAATACATTTCAGAAGTTTGTCACACAGCATAATGTGTGCTGTGTGCATAAAGAGAGATTCTTACTCTAAAAACAATATTTGTTAATTCAGCATGGATTTTCTGGTGTGAAGCATGGGGGGTTTATTATTGTTATGGCAACCTGGAGCCTCTTCATCCAGTCACAGTCCTAGCTTTGGCTGCACATAGAAAACACAAGGATCATAGAATCATAGAATGGTTTGGGTTAGAAGGGACTTTGAGAAAGGGATTAGATTATCTAGTTCAAGGCCCCCCTGCTACAGTCAGGAACAGCTCCCACTTGACCAGGTTGAGCAAGGCTCCATGCAACTTGGCCTTGAACAAATGCAGTGATGGAACATCCACAACTTCCCTGGGCAACTTGTTTCAGTGTCTTGCCACCCTCAGAGCAAACTTCTTCTAAATTTCCAATCAAAGTCTACCCTCTTCCAGTTTAAAGCCATTACCGCTCATCCTATCACTGCAAGCCCTTGTCAAAAGACCCTCCCCAACTTTCTTGTAGTTCTCCTCTAGGTACTGGAAGGCCACAATAAAGTCTCCCTGGAGCCTTCTCTTCTCCAGGCTGAAAAAACCCAACTCTCCCAACCTGTTGTAGGAGAGGTGTTCCAGGCCACTCATCATCTTCATGGAACCTCCTGTGGATCTGCTCCAACAGGTCCATGCCCTTCTTGTATTGGAGGTTCCAGAGCTGGGTGCAGTACTCTAGGTGTGTTCTCATGAGGGTGGAGTAGGGAAGGAGATTTACCTCCCTCGACCTGCTGGCCACACTTCTTTTCATGCAGCCCAGGACATGGTTGGCTTTCTGAGCTGTGAGCAGACATTGTTGGCTCATGTTGAAGTTTCTTCAACCAGAAACCCTAAGACTTTCTCCTCAGGACTGCTCTCAATCCACTCATTGCCCAGTCTGTATTTGTGCTGCCCCTATCCAGGTGCAGAACCTTGCACTTGGCCTTATTGAACTTAATCATGTTGGTATGGGCCCTCCTCTCAAGCCTGTCAAGGTCCCTCTAGATGGCAACTCTCCCCTCCCGTGTTTCAACCACACCACACAGCTTGGTGTCACCCACAAACTTGCTGAGGGTGCACTCAATCCCACTATCTATGTCACCAACAAAGATGTTAAACAGCAGCAGTCACAGTACCAACCCCTGTGGAACACCACTTGTCAATTGTCTCCTTGATTATCCATGCAGGCCTCCTGGTATTCTTGCCTGCCTTCCTCTTTTTTGGGACACATTGTTCCCAGGCTTGGAGGAGGTGGTCCTTGAATATTAACCAGCTTTCTTGGGCCCCCCTCCCCTCCAGGGCTTTATCTCATGGTACTCTACCAAGCAGATGTCTGAAGAGGTCAGAGTCTGCTCTCCTGAAGTCCAGGGCAGTGAGATTGCTGTGCTCCCTCCTTGTTGCCCAGATCTTATCTGAGTTAAATGTCATGATGCCCCACATCCCATGTAGCTCTTTATCAGAAGAGGATAGCTGCACCCAAACTGCTATCAGGAACAGGTAACTTGAGCTTTCACTGTGCCTAGGCATTCCTGAGGGACAGCTAGTTTCATGTGCCAAAACTATGCTGGCGTATCTACCAATAATTAACAGGAAGTGTATCAATAATTTATAATTTACCAGTAATTAATGATTTACCAGTAAATAATGATGACTATGAACAGTCTTAAACCCACATATCAATTCTGCTCCCTACACTAGTGCAACAAGGAGGAGCAGGAACTGCATGCACTTGCACCCATTGAGAAGGTGGGGTTGCAGGCCTGTAAGAACAGGCTGGCTGCTCTGAAGTGAGTAGAAGCTAGACAACCAGCAGGTCATCTCATGTGCCCTCCATCTAGTGCCCCCTTCACCTCCACCACAGAGCTGATGGAGCTCGCTATGTTCTGGTAGGTCAGGTGCTCCCTGAGGGAACTTGAGAGCCTCTTTTGGCCAGGCCCTTAACAACAAACAGCGATGCTTGGTTGGTGAAATTACACCACTGTCTGTTGCTTTCTACTGCCTAAATAGCATATAACAGGGAGGATCTGAACAACTTCCTCAGCACAGTAATATTTTCTAATACTAGTTCTTCTTTAGCTACGATAATATAAACATAAATGCAAGAAAGCCTGTAGGGCGAATATCTGTTATTATGCCATCTGCTACAGTTAGAAAAAAATAGCCAGAATGCAGAAGCTGCCCTTGACCAGTGGGTTGTAGTTATTTCACAGAATCCTAGTGAACCTGGACAGGCAATGTCACCTGTCCATTATATTAAGTTCAAGTTATTGTAACGAATGCAAAAGGGAAAATGTTAAAAAATGTTCTTCACCAAAAAAGAGGCCTTTAAATCATATTCTTTGGTTTTAAAATCCTACTGAAAAACTCTCCTTCACAAAAGAAATGAAGCAGAAAACACCTGTCTTGAAAAAAGACCAATATGACTAATCCCAGATTAAGATACTACTTCTGTTGTTTGTTTTGAAAAAGGTTGAAAGGGCTGGTAACAAAAAGCAATACTGAAAATGCAAAATGATCTTGCAGTTACCAAGTAAAATATCTTTTCCAGGGCATTTTAGCAGGTTCTTTTCCCCACACTTTTTAAATTTTGTGCTCACTTTAACTATGCTCTTGACCCATTGTGTCTTTTTAAACTGTTGTGCTTTGCACCTCGTATGTGACATCCAGCACTATGTGAACATTTCCCAACTTCCCAAAGCAATTTCCACTTTAGGCATATTTCATGAACATTAATGTTATTTTACAAAACTACTTTAAAGTTTTGTCTTTGATTTTCAAAGCAAGTTTTTTTTTTTTTTCTTTTACAGTTTTTTTCTCCACTGCTTTTAAGCTCTAATGAAGTATCACCCTGGCATTTTTTTTTTTAATTGGAGAATTAATAGATTGGCAAAAGGATCAGAAGTATTCATTTTATACATTTTCTAAAAATCTTACTCCTTTGAGGTGCTAACTTACTAATTAAACTGGGATTGTTCTCTGCTTTTTTGGAAGCTCATTTAAGGGATACTGAGAAACAAACAATCTTAGCACAAGTAAAATGGGTCATCAGACCATTGCAGATTCCTCCATTTGGGCTTTATGTGTTATGTTTTGACTATATCTAGTGATTTGCTGAGTAACTTGGTTTTCTACTGCATTCAAAAGGAACCGAAGATGCTTCACATTTTGCTGGACTGATCACTTCTTTGTGAGTCTCTGCCACTCTTATTGAACAGCATTAAAGACATTCTGGCTGCCGATTTGAACTTATGTTTGCCAACAATTTTCTAGTAACAAGATTTTTCTAGGCTGCTTATAACTTGCCAAACGTATCTATTTAGAAAAGTAAGGAACAGCCTAAGATGATTCATATACTTCCTGAATATAAACCAATGCTTTGGATAAGAGAGGATGGGCTTCCACACACACTGACAATGAAACAAAGCAGATGTCCAACGATACTTTGCATTTAGCCTGGCAGTTTATGGTAGCTATCTTTCTTTTAGTAAAATAAAATATAAATTCACAAATGGAATTTTTAAAAGGAAATGAACTAAAGAGTATCCTTCTGAATAAGTATGCATTTATTCTTAGGTTTTTGTAAACTATATAAAAAAAGTCTTCCTGTGGATATGAACCAGGGAACTCCTTTTCCTCTTCTATTTGTTTTATTGTTTCATAGTTTTGAAAAACTATGGCAGTATATGTTGTTAAATATACTTTAGACACAGGTATCTGAGTGTATTCACATATGATCAAAATATACTAATATGTTAGGGTTGCTTCAGGAAATATATATTCAGGTAAATTCTTCCAGCAGTGTTCAAGAAAAAATAGTTCCATCAAAATATCCACTAGGAATATTGTATAAACTATTGTGACTTTCAAATCTGGCATTAATGTACCTGAAAATATCATACTTCAGGACGAATCAGGGTCTTCTAAAAGATATTTTCAGTGCAAAAAATATAACATAAATCCATGATAGATGCTTATTTTTCTCTCCTTATGTAGCAATATAAAAATCTCATGTTTTTATTTGCAGTTTTTTAATTTTTAATGCTAAGACAAATAGGGCTACCAATGTTAGTAGTAATGAAAGTAAAGTACAAACAAGCAATATGTATTGAATATACTGTTATGCATGTTATACTGTATTCTTGTTATTCATGTACTGATGCACTATCAGGACAGATTATAGAAATCTCCTTGGGATGGCTCTAACAAGACATGATAGATTTCCAGTATTTTTTGGCATATGGGATGACATCTGCAAAGAAAATCCCTAACAACCAAATAAATATCGTCCTCCATCATGGATATATAGCTTAGGTCTGGGAACATAAAGGTCTTTGCTTATCATATGAAGATAAATCAGATGAAAATCCAAATCAAGGAGTAGCTAGTGCATTCATACCACTTTACTATAGAGGTTTATCTTAGGATTGCAGTCATATTAGCTTCTTAGGCAATATAGAAACAAAATGCACTGTTATATAAAATATTTTTTTACAGTATCTTTATTTGCTCTGGTATTTACTGCGTCCAATTAATTATAAATGGAGCTGTGGGTGACTACATTCCTTCATTAGAGATCTATGTTAGGTGCCACAAATAGGTGTAATGAATCAGATAATCAGATCAAAACAGTCAAGTACATGAAATAGGTAGCATATGTTGAGATTTCTAAGAATATGACACATATAAAGCACTTAAACATCACTTTCTGGGAGCATAAAAAGCAGACAGGCAAGCAGATCAGCCCATGGGGTCATACAAGGTTTTGGCAAGTGCTGGAGGATAAGGCAGAGACCAGAGTTGTAGGATGGAAGTATCATGAATGAATTTGTCCAGTGAATAGTACAGTGCCAAAGCAAAGATCAAAATGGTGGAATTGACGTCAAGATGTGAGGAAGAAAAGCAAGTATCAAAATGCTGCAGAATGTGCTTGAACACCTGAGGAAATGTTTAGTATGATTACTTTAGTTAATTTTGAAGTGGGCAGAAGTTATAAATTGGAGAGGACACACAGCCCACTTTGATAGAAGACTATGAGCACTGCAGCAGCACAATCTGTAACAGAGGACTCCTTCATAACTGCAGTCAGGAGAGAGCTGGCAGGAACCTTCAGAGGAGATGCCAGCAGTGACTGGCAAGCAATTGCATGATTTAACCTTTTAGCACTGTCCTTAGTGGTCAGTACATGTAAATAGCAAAGGCAGCTCTTCAAGTCCCATGTTAAGGATACCTAGGATTGAGCTTCTTATGCAAGTGCTATATTTATAGAAATGTTGTTTTTATCAGTACAATTTGAAGGCTATATTTTGTAAATCAATTAAGCAAAGAACATTACTTGCAATATAACATACTTATTTCACCATCCTATTTTCTTTGTGAGTTAACAGCTCTGACATACTTTCCCCCTCCCTGCATCGCCCATCCTCCCCCTCTCTGACCCCCAGAAAGAGGCTGATTAAGAAAGCACAGGGAATACAGGTATAAATTTTCTACCTTTAGGGAAGTATCCTCAGGAAAACAAGTAGAATACAGAAAAGTGTTTTACCATCAAATAAATGAGTCACCACTAAAAACAAGCTGTTAAACATTTTTTCTTTAAGAAGTTCCAAGTCCACTCTTTCCTGCTTCCAGCCTCTATTTCTAATATGAACATTGGAAATAATGATGTTTTGGAGTGTTGACTTTCCCTGATTCACTGATACTGAGACATATGTGCTGTCAATAGCAAGAGTCTTGCCCCAAAGCTGCCCTTTTTTACTTTGCCAGAAGCTTTGGACATCAGATGTTTTAGCAGTGCACACTGCATAAAGAGCTGATCTCTATTTCCCATTGACATGGCCCTTTGCTTTTGCTGCTGCTGCCAAGGGCAATACACAAGTGTCTTCATGGGAGTCTTGGTGGACTGGAAGGATCAGGGGCTGATCCCAGCCTGGCCAAACATCTCTATAAGTCTGTTTGATTCCTTTCAGCCACCCTTCATCATTGCCCAACCCCTTCAACTCTATGCTTGATGTGCTGCCACAGATTTGTACTTTGTTTCCAAGAAGAGGAGAAAAAAGCTTATTTTGCTCTCATGTTGAGGAGAGCAAAACTCAATTTTGTCTCACGGCACTGAAAGAGGCTTTGTACTGGCTTTGAAATTAAAAGTAATTGATCTGAATCTTGAGTAATCACTTCAAGGTTTAGTTTAAAATAAACAGTTTTCAGCAGACTAGACACAAGAGTAAAGGATAAAAGAAAAAAAAGGATAATTCATCTTGATTGAACAAAACATCTATAATTTTTAAATAACTTAGGTAGACAGGTTAAAGCTCTTTCTTGCCTGTTTCAGATGCCATTTGACTGTTAAATGATAAATACAAGTTTCAGGGATATCAAATTTTCCAAAGAATCATTTGTTATTTAAAAATACATAAGCAGGCTTTCCTGAAATATCAAGGTAAAGCTCTTCACATTATGAACAATTTCCTGGAGCAAAAATACTGTGTCATTGAAGGAAAATCTCAGCTTCCAAAGTGTATCTATGGTTTAAATCTTACAATATCCATGTTTAGTGATCCTAGATTAAATCAATCAATTTATACAACCTGACCTAACAGTTCTTTCAAAGGTTCTGCTTGTGTGAAGAGGATATACTGGGCCTGAAATACAAGTAAATCAATAGAGAACTGACAAATAATTTCAAAGGGGCAAATATATCCTCTTAGGAGTTGGTATTTTCAGAAGGTTTTGTTACTAATTTTGTGGGAGCAAGTATTGATTCCTTTGGCAGTACTAAAACACAGAGTTTTGTTATCTCAAAAATGCTCCATGATTTTAAGAGACACACGAAAAAAGCTTAAAATTCTAGTAGAGTAGGAGAGCTAGTAAATAGATGAGCTCAGTAAATATAGCCTGATTCAGCTAAATTGAGATAACAGCAACTGTTCTTTTTTCTGGAATTATTCTGTGCTGATGCTTGTGTAATTTGGAGCAGGAATCAAACCTGAGTTACACAGCGTCCTGAGTGCTAACAACATTTGAGACTACTCACTTGGCATCTTTCTGCTGCACATGCCCACAAAGAGGTTACATCTGTTTTTTAAATGGAACTAGGGGTAAGACTTACACTATATCCATTGTTCTGAACTTTCGACAAGTGGGGAAGTTTTTCCATGATTGTAAGCCAGTTTATCCTGATATCTCATTGCCAATAATCCAATATTCTTGCACTTTAAAGGTTTACTTTGCTATGTAACCTTCCTTAGTGTTGACATATATAAAGAATTTTAATTTTTTTTTCCTGTAGGAGTCACTAGATAAGCTTTTTTTCATATTCAGTTATAACACCTATTATTTTTTTCAGTGTTTCCCCATTAACTGACACCTGCAAACCCTTTGCTTTACTGTTCTTCCTTAGGTCATTTTCAGATGGTGCTACAAAGCAGTTTCTTTCCTGTGAGCTTGAAATGATATGGATAAATACAGTATAACTCCAGTGGGGGGGAAGTTCTGAAGGGATAACAGGATACTGCTATATTTCTGTATTTGCATCTCTGTTTTGTGTGCAAGACATGTTAAACATCTTTAAACAGAAATTAATAAAATTCAGATTTTGCAAGTGATGCTTTTAAAAATGAAAAAGTGTACTATCTAAGTCAAGTTTAAGTGGATGGTTAAAGCAATAAACAGTTACGGTGAGATCCACAAATAAAGGTTGGTTCTATGACATTGGTAAGAGATTCACCTCAAGTCTTCTAATATTAGCAGTCTCAGTACACACTAATATCCTATTGATTATAGAAAAAAAAGAGATGGAGCTACAGGGTGATTCTTGCCACTTTTTTCTTGTCTGTCCTGGGTTATGCTCACAACTCATACTTAAATATGTAACTTTCAGTCATCTGAAAGTGAGCTGAGGGCCATTCTAAATATCAAACCTTTTAGCATCTGGCTCCTCTTAGGTCCATTTAAGTCACCAGGATTACTAATAAAAGGAATAGGAGGAATTATGCCTTTTCTAGTAGACTTGCAGCAGCTAGGTTGCTCTAAGATAACTTGCAAATGACAGCAGAAAGAACAATGAGGAGAGGAATTTTTTTCCTAATGAAGAACACTTATTGTGCACTTACTGCCAAAAGCTTTCACCCCTTCAGCTGGTTTGGGGCTTCTCTTTCAAAGGTGGTCAATGGCAAGATCATAAAAGTATGAATAACAGTCCCTCTGTATACTAACCTGGAGGGATGAGCACTGAATGGAGGTCCAAGAGGCCATTTCCTCTTCTACCTGTGGGAATACATGCCTTCAAAGTTTTTAGCACTCATCTGCTGAAGCTGTATAAGAATGCACAGAGGGAAATGGCTCATAACAGCAGATGGAGAACAGGCTTTTAATAGTAATTCTCCCTTTGTTTATATCATTGTCTCTACCAGTGAGAAGATATTTAAAACCCTACATCATTAACTGAATTCCTATAGGTGTCAACACCCTGTGATGTGTGAATGCCGAGCTGCAAAATGTATCCCACAAGGAGCACAAAAGTACATTCTTTTAAGTACCTTTGCCCTTGATACCCGCCTTGTTCAGATTCACGTTTCTTGCACTGTGAGACTGGGTTCCCTGGGGCAGGCACTGACCTTCTCCTAGCAAAGCATAAGCAAGCCATTCATTGAAAATTAAATGAAAGGAGCATCTTTTTCCTTCTTGTGGGATCACTTTTACTTAGGAGGAAGCAAATACAGAAGTATCTACGTTACTTGAATTAAAAAAAAAAATGTACTTCTGTGCTTGCCAACTCTTAAATAAAAACAGACATAAAACTAAACAAAAAATTAAACTGTTCTCCTCACATGTTTTTTTAACAGTTTCCCAAAATAAGCTGTTCATTTTGGTATTTTTACGAGCAGACTTCCAGCTCTCGTCTAAAAAATGCTTATGTTTAAGGTGAGGCTTCTCATGCTTTTTCACTACCATGGAGACAGGGCTAGTCCATATGCAAAGTCTGGGAAATCCTGTGTTACCAGGCAAGGTAGGTTAGCAACAGTTGTGAAATGTAGCATTTTCATCCTGTTCTTTTTATGATGGCAGTTTTCCCCACAAAGCCTTTCTGAAAGCATTAAATACTCATTTAGATATGCCTAGGCAAGAAGGTAAGTAATTTTACCCTGCCTGTCAGTATCCTTTCCCAGTCTGTCCAGCATCCAAAACTCTAGCAAAATAGAGTATGACACTGCTCTGGTAAGCTGCATTTGGCTCCAGCTCTGCTGGAGCTCTGGGAAAATGTACTAGTAATGTTGTTGGCCAACAAGGGTCAGCTTATTGTAGCAGCTTCATCTAGGAGTGCAACACTGGGCTATAAGCGTGATGCCCTTAGATTCCTACCCAAGAGACACAGAAAAGGCCAAAGAATCAGGGGAATAAAGACTAGGGAATAATCAGGCTCTGTTTCTTCTGCACTTTGTTTTAACCCAACAACAAATGGCTTCCTTGTGCCTTTCCTTGTGCCAAAGTTTGAGTGAAAAAAAAAAAGCCTCAATAAAGTCTCTCTGAAGTATAGCTGCATCAGTAATTATGCAGTTTAATCACTACCTATGGCTCTGCTTAGAGTCACTACCTACCTTTACAGCATCTGTTGTGTGTTCTTTAAAGATTATTAATTCTTTTTTTTAACCAGATTTTGCTTTGAGTCACAAACAGCCTCCCTTTCTCTATTACGACTGATGTTACCTTTAGTGTTGCATGAATAAATAAGTAAAAGACTGAAGGCATGCTCCTGCTCTTTCTTCCAGCTGCTTCTGAGCACTAACAAGCATCACAGTTAATTGTGTACATGGGCATCAGGTGCTATGATGTGTGACGTCTTTGAACCTTCAGGAATATTAATGGAGCTGTTAAAAATGACACACAGGACCTCATCATTGACAGACTGTGACATTGCATTGTATGATAAAATAATTTAGACTTTAGTGTCTAGAAGGAAGTTGTTTCAGGCCTTGAGCCAAAGATTCTGCATTTAAGTGAGTTTATAGGAAGTCTGTCATTTGTATTTTTACTTTTCTTAGAGCATCTCAATATAAATGGTAGTTTATTCTTGGATGATGGTATCAGTGAAATGTCCACAGGAATTACTGGTGTTGTTGACTTCCAGTACTCTTCACAACCAAACTTTTTCACTGCTAAGCAAAGCACACGTTATAGCAAAAAATCACTTAGACTTACACCTCAGTACTGATTCACACAATATGTTAAATTCAAAGTATTTTATAAAGAAGAATCCAGTTAGTTGCAAATGAAAACTGAATACGAAGTAAAGTGGTGCCAGCACTCTGTACTGTTAATTGCTATTAATTTGGAGACAGGCATACTTCTAATTAATATTTACTATATGAAATAATGGTGGAATTTCAAACTTCATTAAATGCCTCTGGAAAGCATGAATTTCCAGAAATATTGAACTCCACTGCTCTGTAATTGGCAAGAATATAGATATGGGCAGAAACTACAACTCTCCAATTAAACATCCATTACATTTTAATGCATCCTGTGATAGAGGGAGAGTAATGTTGTTGTACATCTTTATTTTAGAAGAGCTTTGGAAGTTATCGCATGACTGTCTTATAAACAGTCAAGGGAAATACTGTCCAGCTTAAACAATCACAATACGAACACAAAAGTGGTGTAAAACTATTCTGGGAAATAACTAACTCTCTCTCATTGTCAGAGTGAAAATATGTTTATTGTACAATATCACAAAATTCTATCCAAGTCTCAGCAACATTTTTCACTTATGACAGTGGAAGAAAGAGCATCTCTATTAAATTTTCAAACAGTATGAAACTCTAGGTCTGCAAGTACTTTGGAAGATAAGATAATTTAAAAAAAAAAAAATTAACCTGTTGTAGTAATACGCTTAAGTAAAGTACAACTCTGTGGGAAGAAAGGATTGTACTCAGGCAGGGGCAAACTATGATGTTTGTGCAAAATGGGAAATAACAGGTTCTGCTGAAAAGGATCTGAAGGTTATGATGGAATCGACAGGAGCTGGACACAGCATGGGAATATTGACAATTGTCCAAAAGGAACCAACAAGCTCTAGAAAACATGACATATGGGAAAGAAAAAAAAATAAATATTTGGGCTGCAGAGTCAGAGAAGGAAAGCCTGGAATGTGTGGTGATAACAATCTTCAAATATGTTATGGTAGCTCACAGAGGAATTGTAACAAAGTTATTGTAATCAAATTCAAAGTAAGGTCTTCTAGAAAAGAAAAGTTATCCCCCCCACCTCCAAGTAGGTAAATAGATTGATTTTTCATAGTCCTGTTCTCATAGATTTCATTCACTCAACATACTCACATGCCCTAGGTAGTCTGTTCAGGATCACTTGTGCACAAGACAGAGAATAAGGGCCAAGTCCTTGTTCTGTCTCTGTTTTTCTCTGATTGGTGGCAGCAAATTAATTTTTTGACGGATCTTTCATACACTCTAGGAGTCAGCAGTTGGGTGATTGTTTGTCCCAAAATCTTGCTTAACTCAGCTTCCTTAAATCTTAGGCCACTTTGCTGCCCATCATAGTTTTTTTCTTTTAATGGTATATTGAGTTCTTCTGATGGGCTAAAAAAGGAAAGCACTGATATATATGATATGTTGCAGCCTTGTTGGCATCCTCTTGATATTTGTATGTAAATTCTTCACTGATGAGACATCTGTTACTAATACAGGCCACTTTAAACCCCCATGATTTGCAGTTTCTTTTCGTGCTTTCAAACATATTTCCGTTCATACTTAATTCTTAACAACCTCCAGATTTATCTACAAAAATGTCTAAAGCAGGTAATAATGAAGTTGCACTTATGCTCACTATGGATCAGGCAAGAGCTGATGGGATTAAGTTGCAGCAGGAAGAGTTAATCTATATATCAGGAAAAAAATACCAAAACAAACCTTTCTAAAAAGCCTTCCCTAATATAGATTACTAATGAGGTTGTACAACTCCATCACTGGAGGTTCTAAAACCCAGTTGTTATGGGTTGGCCCTGGCTGGCAGCTAAGCCCCCACCCAATTGCTCACTCACTCTCCCCATAGTGATAGGGGAGAGAGTCAGAAGGGCAAAAGTGAGAAGAACTTGTTAGTTGAGGTAAAGACAGTTTAATAAGTGAAGGAAAAAGAAAGGAAGAAAAAAACCTCTAAAACCAAAAGACCTCACAAACTAAACAAGTGATGCAAGGACAATCACTCCCCCCCTCCCACCAGCAGACCAATGCCCAGCTGGTCTCTGAGCAATGACTACTTCAGAAATACTACCGCCCCATACCCACCTAGTTTTATTGCTGAGCATGACACTGTATGGCATGGGATATCCTTTTGGTCAGTTGGGATTATCTCTTCCAGCTACGTCCCCTACCAGCTTCTTTCCCGCTGCCAGCCTACTCACTGAGGGGAAAAACTGCAAAACAGAGAAAGTATCAACACAGTGCAGGCACTGTTCAGCAACATCTAAAAGACTGTTGTGTTATCAACACTATTTCAGTCACAATTCTAGAGCATGGCAACATACAGGCTGCTATGAAGGAAGTTAAACTTCATCCCGGTGTGACCCAGTACACTAGTTTACACAGATATTTTTTATTTAGCTGCTCTTTCGTTGGGGTGCGAAGTTGGATGAGACCATCCCTCCAGCTATGTTTATGCTGTAAATTCAAAGTAAAAGCAAGGCATAAAATCACAGGTACAGCTTGGCTCAGATCCACACAGCTAAACCCTCTTGCACTCGAAAGAGATGATGACTGAACCCAAACTTATGGGAAATATTCCTGACATAAGTTATCTCAGGATGTATGCCCAGGTATCATGTGGAACTGTAATAGCTAGCAAAGACAAAAACCATTAACAGGAACCATGTTACGAATTACACATCATGAATAGTCAGGAACTAGGCCTTTTATTTATTTGTATGGACACATCTTAAAAGTTCCTCCCAATCCACTTTCCTATAAATATATAACATTGAAGTAATGATTTGCATATTGTGTCCTCTTTTGATAAAAATTAGGTGGGTTGATTAGTTGTTCTTTTGTCAGAAGGGAAGTCTTTACCTTAATAATATGATAAATTGTCCAGTGGTGACACATAGAGTACCAGTTACCCATTCTGAAAAAAAGAAAGATAATATCTTGATATATATTTGGGAAAGGTGGGGAAGAATTCCCCCTTATGCATCTGGTATGAGATTATAATTACAAAACATTTGTTTGAGTGTATTTGTATTTTTTTTAGGTTTAGTAATTTTTTGTTACTTTTGGGGAGGAGTTAAATTTAAACCTGTTCTAAACAATTTATCCATTACGCACACTTATTTACAGGCAGTTGTATTTGATGAGAAAAGTTCAGACTGTTGATGTTTTTTAAAAGTCCTAAGTCCACATATTGGATAAGAAAATCGATACAGCACATAGAAAAAAATAACGTGCAGTACAATCTAAAACTAAGTCTTCGCTTCTTTAACAAGTAAGTAAATTTATTTTTAAATTGGGGACATTTAGACTATTTAAATATTTCTGCTACATTGAAGAACAATAAGTTTACCACTTCCTGTATTAATTTGGCACATACATACATGTTGTCATATTTCACTGATTACTTTCATCTCCAAAACCTGTTTTACTATTAACGTCCAGATCTTGATGCAAACTAATATATGACAGATTAATTAATCTAATTTGATCTGTAACTTGCTGAATATTGCCTATTTATATTTTGCAGTTAAATAAAGGAAAGCAATTTTGCATATACTCTGTACATCTTGTAAATTAAAGTTTTTATTTTCTTTGGTATTCATATCTAGCTCATTTTAGTTCCACTCATAAGTTGACTTTATAGGTGGTTTGTTACCAGGAACCAACACACAAAGGAATTAAATCACTAGATGTCATTATTTTAATGCATCTTACTTATTTTAAAGGGCAAAAGACTGTGCACTGTAGCCAGTCCGCTATACCAATAATACAACTAAGTGTTGGCAGCAATGCTCCTTAACTTTAAATTTCCTGATATTTTCTTTTGTACTTTATATTGTCTAGAGGAAGTACCATTTAGTTACTTTTCTACACTGTTTTTGATTCTTTTAATCTTTTAAATCTCTTTTTCCATAATGCGACTTTTCACAAAGAAAGAAACGTTAAGCTTCCCTGAAAACATTTGTTTCCTTGAAAGCAAAAGTAGCCCAAGTTCCCTGTGGATCTAAAAGTGCACTTAATTAGTCCAACCACATAATTTGTCAAAGAAAATTGTTCCTGTAGTGTAAATGAAGGTCAACTTGCAATTCACTAAGCTTTTCTATCTCAGAATTTCAGTCATATCTGCTTGCAATTTTTGTTTTACATGGGCTTGTAGACCTGGCTGAATTAAAAGCTGGATGTATTTTAAATAACTGTTGGCAAAAACAGATAAAAAAAAAGATTATGACTTCCTTTGTGTACAATACTTTCTAAAATGTTTGCTACATGCAATAGTGTGAGATATAGTTCAAATCACCATGCATGGTCAGTCCAAACCCTGTTAACATTTCTCTTTTAGGGCACAGAAGGCCCTAGAAACCACTGCATATAGTTTGGAACATTTGGAAAAAAAAAACCAACCAAATTTATTAAAAAATTAAATGATCACATAATATGTCCCTTACTGTGAATTTAAATAAAAGTTTTCTTACATCTCCCAATCAAAAATTCCTGAATGAACAACCTGTGCTTTATGAGAGTGTTCTTAGTAGCAGTCTGCAAAATTATTCCAATTAAGTCAGATTTTTAATATTTTAACTCATTCTTTGCACTTTAAAACTTGTTGGATATGTAAAGTTTTCTTTGTTACTATCAAATATACCCATGATTACTGTAAAAATTTAAGTATTCACAGGCAATGGCAGTTTATTTAACAGATTAATGATCAGATTCATCACTGTAGCATACATATTAATACATAGAACCCAACATACATATTAGTGTTGCAATACAGTAACTGCATTGATTTGTTTCATCTCCATTCCTGTGGACATCAGTGGGTTAGGCAATTTATGAGAAAGGAATAAAAATACGTTGTTTCCCCAAAGAGTTTATACTTCTAGAGATAAAGCTATAACTTTTCTCAGTGCATACTTTTCTGAGAATCCATGCATTATTTAGAGGAAATACTTCATACTGTATCATGATGCAGCTGTTATTATAACTATCTACCCTTGTAGGGAGAGAGGATTACAGCAGCACAATTCGTAGGATCTACATCCAAACCAATTCCTTCACAGCCATAGAGGACAGTTAAAACATACATGTGAAAACAAGCACGAGGAAAGCACAAATGTAAGAGGTAGAAGGATAATAAACCTGTAATATGTCCTGGTAAAGCGGGTAGCTTGGAGCTATTCTTGAAGAGTGGCTTGAACGATTTCTAAACAACAACCAAAAAAGCCCTCCACTCAGTTACATCTGTATTAGTAAATAAAACATGATAGAAAATGATTAGAAGATGAACATCAAGGCATTTTAAAGTCAGGTGGGTGAATTCCTCCTCCTTTTCAACCCAAGAAGAAAATGGTATTATTCATCCTTCCTGTTGAGAACAGCCTGTGGTGTGTTCTCTTCTTCAAATGACTCCTAGGCTCTGTCTGGAAAAGTGGATCAAAATCATGCCAGGGAGTGTGCTCGCTGTTACTGAGGACAGGTAGCTGTATGTCAATGATCAAACCTGTGCTTTTGGTATGTGTAAATTGTTATAAATGGAGTTTGAGGGAACATGTAAAGAAAGTGTTGGAAATAGTGAGGTAAAGACACAAAGGTTTTCAGTACAGAGGTAACTTATGAGACAGAACAGGGAAAATAATCTGTCTGAGATACGTAGACTTAGTAGTATCTTGATATTTTGCATGTGTTCATGCCTTTATATAAAGTAGATCAAATAATTCAAAGCACTACCTGGAGTAAGTAGGTCCTTTAACAAGCTTACAAAACTTACAGAAGGAACAGTTTGTTTCATACAGCACACATTTAAAAACTATTCTTCTCTACTGATCTCACCTGAATTTCATTGGATTGCTTGATAAGTGTTTGTTTGTTTGTTTGTTTTCTGCTGTGCTTACTTGATCTTAGTTCCAAGCCATACAAAACACACTATGTTTCCAGAGCACAACATAAGGACATCTATACCGTTCTTATTAGCCAGTGATTGCTGATAATTTCCTGGAATATTTTCCCAGTTCTTGTCAGTCTGCAACAAAGGGATTTCTTGAGCCAGAAGAAGTTGCTTTTTTGTATTTAGCAAAACATTAATACACTTTCATTTGGATGTCTCCATGTAACTGCTTAGATGTGAGCAAAATGTCTAAGCTTTAATTATAGTTAATGGACTGACATATAGTTAATGAACTGTCTAGTCAAGACAGTCAATAGAACCTCAAGAGACATTCAGTCCGTGCTAAAGTAAGCATACTGGGTTCAGATGCATAAGCATGAATACCTGATATCATTTGAAATACTCACCAGCTCTGATCAAGAAAGGAAAGGTCTCTTTCAGGTTTAACATCCACCTGCAAGTTTCTAGGGTGTCTGAAACAACACTAAATGCCAAAGTTAAAGGAAATAAGCTGAGCCTTTTGTATTTAATAGTTCCAGCTGGACTTTTCTGCAGGAGATTTACCCAGCTGCTTCCTGAACTTCAATAATACATCAAATTCACGACACATTGTGGTGAGGTGTTTCACACAGCTCATGAGTGAGGACATGCTTTCTTTTTTGTTTCTGTTTCATCTTACTGTATTTTGCAACTAACAATTGTTCGCTTCTTTGTCCCTGATTCTTTTTTTAGCAGAAAGATTGAACAGTCATTTTCTATTCTATTAATCATGATTTTGTAGGCTGCCTTATTATCTAGTGACCTCTCCAGCTACTACGACTCCACACTAATAGCCACATCTAGAATATCCCAGACATATTTTTTTAATAAACTTTGAAGCACATCTTTAGGTTCAATTACAATTTCCCAACAACTTAGTTGCCCAAAATCTCTGCTCATTCAGCCTTGGCTTATTTCCATCTGCTTGATTTTTGAAGCATTATTCTATTGCCAAATTTTAACTGTCTTGGGATCTTTTGTTTTTTGAGACAGTCTTCTACATTGTCTCATGCACTGTCTACTGTCTGTCTTGAATGAAGTTACTTTCCTTTTAAGCACACATTTAAGTGCTTTTCTGAAATGATGCCCAAACTCCTAACGTTCTCAACAAACATGTATTCTTTTTCTAATTTTATTCTATGAGTTTATTTCAATAAAATCATCATTACAATCACAAATATTAAAGTAGAAAGACATTTTAAATGAAAATGGAAATAATGTAAAACTCAGTTTTGACTAAGATATGGGCTAGCTATTGTGTATAGCTTAAACAAAACTTTTGGAACTATAGTGGGTCTGGCTGAGCTGGTTTTCCCCATAGCAGCCCTCATGGTGCAGTGTTTTGTGCTGGGAGCTAAAAGGGTGTTGATAACACACTCGTGTTGTGACTACTGCTGAGCACTGCTCACACAGCACCAAGGCGCTTCCCAATAGCCCTGCCCCAGTGGGATGGGGTGGGCAAGATCTTGGGAGGGGACACAACCAGGACAGCTGACCCAAACTGACCAAAGGGATATTCCATACCATATGACGTCAGCTCCGTTATAAAGCTAGAGAAAAGAAGGAGGAGAGCAGGGGCTGCTCCGTTGTCCTCCAGAGCAATGGCTACGCATCTTAGAGCCCTGCTTCCCAGGGATTGGCCAAACATCACCTATTGATGGGAAGTAGAGAATAAATCTTTGTTTTCCTTTGCTTCCACGTGCAGATTTGCTTGGCTTAGCTTCTATTATTATTAAACTGCTTTTTGTTTCTTATCTTATTTTCCTCCCCTTTTTTGCTCTGCTGAGGAGGGAGAGGGGAAAAAAGGGGGGTGAGAGTGGCTTAGTGGGCATCTGGCACTCAGCCAAGGTTAACCTGCCACAGAAACCCATGAATCTTTAGTGGAAAATAAAATTAAGTACAGTATTTTTTTCCCTGCCTTTTAAAAGGAGCATATATTTTGAAAACTAGACATTGATTTCCAGCCCCCTCCTCCGCCCCCCGCCAAAAAAGTGGCTTGCAAACTTAATTAAATTAACCCAGACAAATCATTAGGCACTCCCATGAAGCCTTTATTCAGATAGTTAGAAAACTTAAAGCAAAAATTGAACTTTAAAATCATAGAACCCATGATTAGGAGGGAAAATAAAGGTTTAAAACTCAGAAAATCACACCTGCCAAGTTTTGTACAGATCCAGAAATGGTTCATGCTGGTGGTCATTTGGATGCCTCTAGCTCAAACTCTAAAAATGTGTTTAGAACCGACTATTTCAGTTGGAAGGGACCTACAATGAGCATTTAGTCCAACTGCCTGACCAATTCAGGGCTGACCAAAAGTTTCAGTATGATACTAAGGGCATTGTCCAAATGCCTCTTAAGCAGAAACGCTCGGGCCATCAGCTCCCTCTCTAGGAAGCTTTTCCCAGCATTTGGCCACCTTTTTGATAAAGGAATGCTTCCTAATGTCCAGTCTAAACCTCCCCTGGGGCAGCTTTGAACCATTCCTATGCATCCCAGCAGTGGATACCAGGGAGAATAGATCAGCATCTTTCTCTTCACTTCCCCTTCTCAGGGAGCTGTAGAGGGCAATGAAGCTGCCCCTCAGTCTCCTTTTCTCCAAACTAGGCAAACCCAAGGTCCTTAACCACTCCTCACAGGACATTCTTTCTAGCCCTTTCATTAGCTGTCCTGCCCTCCTCAGAATACATTCAAGGACCTTAACATCCTTTTTAAATTTTGAGGCCCAGAATTGTACACAGTACTCAAGGAATTTTTGCTGGAATTTTTTCAGATTATCAATCTGTCCAGAAATAGTGAGATGTTGAGAATTAGTTCCTGTCATTTCACTATGTTTTTTAAGATATCATGGCCATGGTAATCTATTGCTCTATGGGGTTTAGCTGCAGGTGTATTGCCCATGTTGACTATTTTACCACTCTGTTCCCAATGTAAATGCAGTTGTAATCTACTTTTCTCCAAACATGCTGATATTTCAGCCTGTGACTTGCTTGCAGGACAGGTTGACCAGTCAGAAATATGAAAAATTACAGCTTCTCTTCCTGAAAAAATATCATGCTGTATGACAGGTGAAATGACAGCTTGCACATGAGAAGTTACTTTTTTCTATGTAAAGGAAAGTGTCACAATGTGATTTTGAAGAGCAATGTAAAAACATTACAATTGAAACAGTCATGAAAAATATTCCTTGATTTTCTGAAATATATACATCCAAAACTAATTTATTTAAGAAATTAAATATTCCTCAAGCTGCAACGAATAGCAGAAACAAGGTAATTTATTTATAGAAAACTTACCAGTGATCTTTTTATGGGAGATTCAGACCTATCATGCCTATTACTTTCTGAAAAATGTGGTCTAAGATTTTCCATGTTGCCCTGGTTGTGGTAAACCTATCCTCCAGGTAAATGCTATTCTTATGAATGAAAACATGATAGAAACTATATTACTGTACTTTTCATAATGGTTTAGAAGACATTTTACAGGTTAGGGCTCTGTATGGGTTAATGAATGCTAAGCTTCAAGTCCCTGTTGTGTTTGGGACAGATAATTGAACTTGGGTTTCCCTCTTTTCAAGAAATCTACCTACATACATTTATCCTGGCATTTAAGCCTTTGCTACTTTTTGTGGGAAAAACCCCAAAGCGTAGAATCAGAATCAGAGAATCATTTAGGTTGAAAAAGACCTTTAAGATCACTGAGTCCAACTGTTAATCTAACACTGCTAAGTCCACCACTAAACCTTGTCCCGAAGGACCACGTCTACACATCTTTTAAATACCTTCAGGGATGGTGACTCCACCACTTTCCTGGGCAGCCTGTTTCAGTGCTTAATAACTGTTTCTGTGAAGAAATCTTTCTGAATATCCAACCTAAACCTCCCTGGCACAACTCAAGGGAATTTCCTCTTGTCCTATCAATTTTCATCCGGGAGAAAAGACCAATCTCCTTTCAGGTAGTTGTAGAGAGCAATAAGATCTCCCCTGAGCTTTCTTTTCCCCAGACTATACAACCCCAGTTCTCTCAGATGCTCCTCAGAACACTTGTGCTCTTGACCCTTCAGCAGCTTCATTGCCCTTCTTCAGACACTCTCCAGTGCCTCAATGCCTTTCTTGTAGTGAGATCCCCAAAACTGAAAACAGTATTCAAAGTGCAGCCTCACCAGTCCTGGGATGATCTTCATCCTGGGCCAGGATCCTGCTGGCCTTCTTGGCCACCTGAGCACACTGCTGGCTCATACTCAGCCAGCTGTCGACCAACACCCCCAGGTCCTTTTCACCAGGCAGCTCTCCAGCCACTCCTCCCCAAGCCTGTGGTGTTGCAGGGGGTTGTTGTGACTCAAGTGCAAGCCTTCTTGCACCTCATACAATTGGTCTTGTTCCATCAATCCAGCCTGTACAGATCCCTTTATATTTCTTCTATAACACAGTAAAAAAATAATGTTAAACTTGGATTTTTTTTTTAAACAAAAGAATATTCTGATTGTAGAGACTGCCCTACATTTTTTTTTTTGTGCACCTTGAGTGTATAGCTGGCTTTTTAAAAGCGTTTAGATGCCTAATTTTTGTTATGCCTGTAGGGGAGAGTTACTGCGCATTTTATAAACCTATTCCTCCTAAAGTAACAGACTCAGTTGGATAGCTATGAGCAATTATTCCTTGCTGAGTTTAGAAGAAGGCTCTCATCCAATTTCTGAAGTTTGCAGAGTCTGTCCAATCCATGCTTTCTATCACTATTACAGCCATATTCAAACTGGGTGCAGTTTTTTCAGGCAGATTGGTGTCATTGTCTCCTTGTAATAGTATACAGACATGTAACAGAGGAGCAGATTTTTTCTAGGAACTTCCAAATTCCAGATCTGATCTGACATCTAAGTTTTTAGGATTATTCATACCTGTCAGGCATGCCTGACAAACTAGTCTGATCAGTACTACTGCAAACTCTGGCACAGATTGCCTAGAGAGGTGGTAGGAGTCCCATCCTTGGAAACACTCAAAATTAGACTGGATGAGGGTCTGAGCAACCTGATCTAGTTGTAGATGTCCCTCCTCACTGCAGAGGGGTTGAACTAGATGACCTTTCCAGTCCAAGGAATTCTATGATTCTATTATAAATATACATTTCCTTGTTTTCCTGAGCATGTTTCAGTATTAAAAACAAACTTGAAATTAATGATAAGCTGTATATACAACTTGTTATTTATTCTGGATAGGTAATCTTACTTCTCCTTGCAATAATGGTCAGTCGTAACTGAATTTCGGCAGAGAACAGAGAAGTAGTATATGAATTTGAACTTATAAAAGTCTTTGGCTAGATATTATAGATATTTGTTTATACCCATAAACATAATGTGCACAGAACTCTTACATAGCACTAAAGCCAACTGGCATTAAAAATTTAAACCCTTTCACCCTCCAAGAAAGCATGACCATTTCCAAAATTACTATTTGCTTACATGTCTGTGCTTCATACTGCCTTACAGACTATGACTGGAAGTGGCTTTGGAGAGTTCTGGTCAGCTCAGGGCAGAAATGGCCAGGGGCCATCCTGAAAACACGGAATTGCAAATTATATCTTTTTAGCAGCTCAGAACACTCTCTCTCAGTGCTTAATTAGAAACAAAGATGTAATAAAATATCCAAATCAATTCTGCAGAAGCAACTTTTATTTTTGTATTTTCTCTTTTTTTTTAACTGCTTGGCTTTTCAGTCAAGAAGTAACACTCTAACACATTTTTGCTCATATGCTTTTTTGCATGTTTTTTTGTTGTTGTTTGTTTGTTTTTGTTTTTATTTTTTTCAAAAAAACATTTGGAAGAAACAACCCCAGAATAAAATAAATCCTTTTTTTTTCCCCCTCATTTTTCATACAGCTACTTACACTGACTATCAGTAGGTCTTGACATTTCGGATCTGCTGCAAAAACTCTGATGTTTGAGCTAAAAGACAGAAACACGAGAAGGAAATCAACAAATTCTCTACAGCAGCAGTTAGACAATCCCACTATCTTTCCAATTCCAGAAGATAATTCTCCTTTCTAGTGCTGGTTTTGGTACTCCTTTAACCCAATGGTAATTGATTTTGTTTGATCTTTCTTTTCACTCATTTCCAGTCAGTTTCAAAAATTAACACTTCTAATGTATTTCTTTTTCAGCTTCCACCTTGTTCCCACTCCTTCACCTTTTCCTTTCTAGATTTATGTCAAAGTCAATTTACCCACCAGCTGATCTACTCTCTGTCATCAGAATCCACTCTATCACTGCTTGCTCTGCTACTTTCTTCCTTCACAAGTCTGATTTTCCTGTCAGTCTCACCACCTCCCTCGTCACCTTCTTGTTTTAAACTGAATGCCCTTTTCCAGTCAAACAGTTTCCAGTCCTCTCTATATTTTTTTCAGGTTTTAAGTTTTTCCTCCCCCTTCCCTAGTTTCATAGTCTCAGTATTAGTTAATACCTTTAAACAGTGAATTCCCTTCTCAACAAGATATTTGTTTCCACTGCATTTGAATCAGATTATTTCTGTGCCACGAATCTGTGCTGTCTGATGCCACCAATGTTATAGAGGGAAAACCACCCTTGTTTTCATTGATGGTGCTCAGACTATGGTATGAATTCCAGCTTAGCAAAGGACATATAAGAATAGTAGTTTTGGAAAAAGTTTTAGAGGGAAGTTATGAACTTGCACCCATGTTAAGCAGGAAGCATGATCCGTTACCTGACTGTAATGGTGCAGGCAGAGTTTAGTCATAACAAGAAGAACCTGGAGAATGGATTTTTCAGAAATGTTAAGTAACAAAATCAACTTTTTAATACATAAGAGTACTCCAAATTATGTAATTGCACATAGTTATAGATTTATAGTGGGGAAAAAAAAAAGACATTCCAAGTCACTTAAAGTGGAGGGTTTCAACCAGTAGAAGCTCTTCATAGCAAAATTTGACCGATGATCCCACAAGAGAAGTTGTAAAGGCAAAAGATGTAAATGTTTGGGAATGAATGTATATTTTTTTCAGTCTGTCTTTCAGATGTAGTGGAATCGTTATGACTGAATACTTCCAAATAAATAATTGAACTGGAATTCATTCTACAATGGGTATTCAGAGACTTCTGAGTCTAAATAACTAGGTTTTGGCAAGAATGAAGCTTGTCATCATTAATGGAAAGTCCAGAAAGCCTTAATTACAGGGGATACTGCCAACACAAGTGAACAACTGATGGCAGAAAATATTAAACTCCTTTCAAGACATATATTACATTAGTCAGGATACACACTTTTATTTGATATGTGTTCAAGAAAGATATTTTCACTCGGTTTTAATAACTATATGAAATTTGGTAACTCCATAAAAGAGTTCTGTTAAACTTGAGATGTCATATACACTGAAAATCAGCATGATTCTAGAAATATAGTGTGCAAGACAGTGAAAAATAAAATAACTTTTCCCCCCGCAGAGATTAAATTTACAGAAAATATTGAAGAAAATACTATAAACACAGGTTTGACCTGTATATAGAAGCAATTGGAGCAGAAATAAAATGAGACCTTCAGATGCTCGCTTTGCTCCTAATAGTCCTACTGTCCACTGTTCTTGATGCACACAATATTTTTGCATGCACTATAGAGGGAGAAAGCAGGAAGTAAATCAGTTACTGTAAAATATGCATCACAATGTACTTAAAAAAAAAAAAGAAGAAACAGCTGTTTCTTGTGCAGGTATAAAATTCAAAAGGATTATAAAACTATCAAAGAACGTGTAATGAAGTGCACATTAAAGAGTGCAGCCTTGTTGCTACAACATATGTTCTGAACTTTCATGAGATAGGATTGTATAACGCTAGACATGTACTCATGAAAACAAGGAGATTGAAAGCACCTTGAAAAGAAGTGTTCTTTTATGTTCTGAAAGGTAGAAGCTGCAGAAGGGAGTGAATGTAGCAATAATGTGCCACATGAGTTGTAGACTTGGACTGTGACATAAGCATCCATTACCCAGCTTTCTGCAACTGCAAGTCACTTTGACTGAAGGTCATTATGACCAAGATACAGGTCTCAACTGTTCTTGGAATTTCTTTTGGTAGAAACACTGCCAATTCCATCATATATCAGTTTATTTTGATTAGCACTAGAAGGAAAAGACTCATTTGAGATAACTCATTCTTTTCCAGACCTTTTGGGTAGGACTAATTTCCATTACAGATGGAAGAATCTGCCAGTCCTTGATTATTGTGCCTAAACACGTGCCCTTAAGTACTTCTGTGCTAACTAGACACAATATAGCTATCTACAAAAAATCAGATTTACATAGCAGGTTGTGGATATTGGGATAAAATTCAGGTGTCAACAATGTGTGTACATCAGAATGTCATTTTTCATTTTATCGTCATCGCACACCACTTAGGAAGACACAACAAAACCTCAGTTTCTAACTAATATCAGTGCCTTCTCCAAGCTTACTGGAGAAGGCTGCATACTATGTGATATGTGACTTACATATATACATAACTCCACCTGTGTGATATGTGACTTACAGGAACTGATCATAAACTACAGACACAGAAAAATAATATATAAATACACTGCAATCCAAGAATGAGAAAAATAGGAGCTAAAAAGATATGAAAGAGAATAACATTTTTTTGTATGAAATATTAGAAATTCAGAGTCCTCTAGTACACACTTCCATATGGATAGAAGTGAATAGCTTCAAATTGTGACAAAGTCTGTGAAATGAAGAAAAACAGGAACCTGTCTTAAATCTTTCAGACAACCAGGGTATTATTTTCTCTCATGGCTTCGCAGATGCTTCATCAACATTCATTGTCATCCCATTTATGAAAGCCATTGACAGCAGACAATCAAGATAATCAGAAGAACTGCACATTCTTCCAGATAGATACTGGATCTGATAGTCAGACTTCGAAGAAATTTAGAAACATTTTGCTTCTAATAAACGTTCATTTGGATGTTCATCTGTATGAGACGTCTCTTCATTTCAAATTGTCATTTGGTGAAATTGCTTCATCCACAGGCAAAGAGCAAGCCCAGTTATAAACCAATCCTGTCAAAGAGCAGGAATATCTACGATACCTATAAACATTAGTAATCAGAATGCAGAAAATGCACTTTAAATACATTGTTATGCTGCCAATTCAAACCAATTTTGGTTAACACCAGAGTGGAATACAACTAGAGTGAGATTCTTCTATGCCTATATTAATAGGTACATCACATCTTCCAAGGTTTACAAGGGTATCCAAGATATTAGGTTGATAGTTACAACACAGGTCTAACAGGAAGTCACCATTCCTCTAGACTGGAAATAAGTAGCTAAACAGGATACTTGATAATGACTGAAATAGCCCTTAGCATCTGTATGTAGCCAGCTGACTCACATAGTGCGTGCCTGCATTCAGGAGATGGGTGCTGCTGCTATTTTATGGGATGAGTGATTCCATAGCTGGGTTGCACTCAACATCAGAAAGGCTCTAGGGACTTGTTCATTCCCCAGAAGGATTCATCTCTTAGCCTAGTTTCTCCTTTGTTGTGTGGTTCTACAGATTAGGTACTTTCTATAGCATTAAGTGAAAGGCTCCCTCTGTAGCCTCCTGGTCTATGAATCTAGGCTTCTACTGCAAAAGCACACAGGGAATGTGGGAATCCATATTCTGTTGTGTTCCATTCTGAGTTCCATTCAGAATCCATGTCCCATCACCTCCAAGCGATTCCTTCTAACCACAGTAGGCTGCTTGGAAAACTTAAGCTGCTGCTTATGAAATTAGAGTACTCAGGAAATGGCATAAAGTGAGAGCACAAGGAGATGTACTAGGAAAAAAAAAAAAGAAGAATAACAAAAACCGATGCCAAACAAACAAAAAAACACCTAACAATGAATCACAGGGAAACTAAGCACAACTGGAGCAGAGACAAAAACACGTATAAATATAAAGTATGTATCATGACCAGGTTCAAATGGATGAATCACCAGTTATACTGGTTTTGTATATATGTGTATATATTCCATTTTATTATTACCTTCATTAAACCCAGAAGCTTCTCTCTCATTCCCTTCCTCTCCCATTAGGGAGGTGGGCCATCCAGTCTCTCTCCCTTATCCTCTTTTTCTCTTCCTCTATTTGGGGGGGCTACTTGGCGGGCAAAGAGGGGTTAACAGAGAGTGTCTGTTGTAGGTCTGGTGAGCTGAGCCTAAAATTCAACAGTCTGTACCAAACTTTCAGTTTCACAGGTAGTGGATTGGGTGTGCTGTGCTAGAAATGCAGGAATTACCTGTGCCATGGACAAGACTTGTGGGCATGTGAGGCTGAATCTATTCTTGGTCCCTAGAAATTACATAGATAGTACTAGGCTTCTTTGCTGTTGAATACTGTAAAGCTTCAATTTTATTTTTTTTGTTTGTGTGTTAGAGGACCTCCTGTTGGAATTTTGTCCACCTTAGCCTGCAATGCCTGCAATTTATTCAGAAATTGCTTTTAACAACAGCGGACTGTAGATAAGGCTCCAAGACAATTCTACTATGCAGACATTCTTTTATTATCAATTATAAAGGTGCCTCCAATACTCACAGTCTCTATGCACAATTGATCCCATCATCTGGGATATTTTTGAAGGTCTGAAGTTTTGAACCTGTCAGCTTTTCAGCTGTCTCCTTAGTTTGTAGAATTTTTGTAGTGTGGATGGACTTCTTCCCCATTATCAACCTGGTGAAGGCAACAAGCAGTGCTGGGACTGTTCACGATCTTCCTGGCTACCCAGTGCCCAGTAGTCTACTCTGATTGTTTCTGTACAGAGGTGCTTAGCAGCAAGCTCACAAGTAGCTTATCAGACTCTGTCTATAAGCATTTGAAAGCCTAACTTCATAAAGAAAAACAAAACCAAAAGAGAACAAAAGAAAAAAAAAACCAAACCCCACCTCAAACCAAATGAAAATGCAGCAGTATTTTAAGTTGAAAAATTGAAATTTGTATTTCAGTTGGAGGAGTCTTTGCATCCAGTTTTACTTAGTATTGAAATAAATGTAAATAAATTTCCCCAAATATATTTATCTTTCTTCCAAGTGTATAATTTGCTTAATCTACATATATACTCCTAGAAGGCAAAGTACACATAGACTTACACAATTACCTGGATTAAGTATTAGAAATCCCTCTTGCCCACTCATTTTTGCTCATGATGCTCTGACGTAATTAGACTCAGCCAAAAGTATCCATAATTGTTCTGTTAGCTAAACTGGTTTATTGAATACTTTGAAATCATTGACTATTATTCCTATTTCTTCCCCTTGATTATAAAATCCTTGATATCATATTACTCCATGCCAGAAACAAATTGAAATAGATGTGCTGAATATATAGATATGAAGCAGATTGACCAGTAGTAATTGCTTCATGACAGGTTTCTATTCTTCCAGTTCTTCTCCCTTTGGGATAGTTCAGTGGTTTGGAGAGCATTAGTAAGAGAGAGACAAAGTACTGTCTCAAGCTAGATATTATTACTGGAGATTTGATAAAATCTAAACATTTTGGAAACAATGGTTCTCTGAATAATTAAGTGGATTCTGAAAACCTCCAAACATTACTGATTCTTACTACACTTCACAATTTTTAAAATATCACAAAAGAATTTGAATATTGGAGAGAAGCCAGCTATGTACTCACTTGAAAATATTTTGAGACCAGCAGATATTCAGGGCAACAGCTCTTTTTAATATCTTACTTTTCAACATTGTCAATTCATAAATAATTACATAAATGTTATATACAAATAAAAGTTTACTTAAAAGTAACTTTTCAGCTTTTATTGGCATCTAACAGAAATATTGCAATCAGGAAATTCTCTTGTTTAGATTTCAATGCAAGACAAAAAGCGATCACACAGTCTCTAAATAAATAAATATATACATACATACATACCAGCTGTTAATAATTCTTGCGCATCAGCTATTCATTGCTGTGTAAACAAAAAATAAATTTTGGCAGGGAACTATGAAATCTACTTAATACAGAAAAGCTCTAAAAAAACTTACTGGAAAAAAAAAGTATTCTGTTTCACTAAACTGCATTTTGGCAGCTGCACATCAAGTCTGTTTGTCTAGAAAGCTGAAGAAAACTCTTCACATATCATGTTTGTTCTAGGTTTAGGTCTTGATATTAATCTTATTCTGTAGATGAAGGAGTCATTTTTTTGAAATAAAAAGTCTTTACAAATAATACTGAAATACTTCTGCTGTAAACTTTCCATCAGCAGTATTTGTCTTACATTTTGGAATGGAAAGGAGAACTTAGTTCAAGTTTCATCAGGTAACATGAGAAATTCATTATCCCTAATGATTTAAATTACTCAGATTTAATACAATGGAGAGTTATGTGTTGTGTTACAGTATTTCTTAATCACAGTGAATCCACAATGAAAGGTGTTTATTTTAACATTACTTTGGTTTACTAAAAATTCTGCCAAAACAAAAAATACTTCAAGAAAATTATAAATTTCATTATATTTTATGATACCTTATACCTATTTTTTGAGCTATTTCTCTTAGCTTTTTGGTGCCCGTTAAGAACCAGCACAGAATGTTACTTCTGTAACACTGTAATACAGCGACGCATGTATGGAGATGTTTCAAATTGAGACATACAACAACACTGTGCATATATTGTTATATGTATTAGGAGAAAATACATCAGAACAGATCTTATAATGTTTTGTTACACAATATTTTTCAAGTGGCAAGTAACCATTTCTATGGGTAAAGAAAGAGCTAAAATAATAAAATATTTCATACTTAACTTACAACAATACTCAGATGTTCACATTCTAGATTTTTTTATAGTGAACAGATTATGGGGGTTTTTTTGTTTGTTTACAGAGCTTTTAAGAAAGTTAATCCAATAAATGCGGATACATAGAAAACTGTATTGTATACATAAAGGACTCCATAATCAAGACTTCTAAATGTTAACATAAAAATTTCAATAGTTACAGTAGATATTGAAAGTATATACCCTGGCACAAAAATATATCTGTTACTGATATATCTTTGACTAAATATGTGCATTATATAAACCCTATAAATTTACTGTATTTCTGCCTCGTGGCAAATTTACAAATTTGCTTGGGGAAGGAATGCCAGTACATCTCACCAGAGAGCAATTATATATTTCTTTTAAGAGAAAACTTTGCTAAATTATCAGCATTTTCACACTTAATGCTCAGAGGTAGCCAGTCTATCACTGACCTTGTAAATCCAGTCTTGCCCTCATTGGTACACTAAAAAAGTCAATATAATGAATTTTATGGTAGACATCCTGGCACATGCTCTGTTTTCCTTGACTTTCTGTGGAGGTAAAGTGACCACTGGACTAGGTTTTCTGGGTTTTCAGGCTCTTGAATGCCATGCAAAACCAGCAGAGGCAGTATGCTTTGTAAATGCCTGTACTCTTTCTCTATGGAGACAGTGTTGTAAGAGGTAGTCATAATAAAAGCAAGTCATGTGAACATCAGCAAAGTAGGTAATCATGCAAATCTTGAACCTTTCCCACATATACCATCCTTCATACTAATCTTGACTTTATATAAACATACTCAACTGGACGATTGTAGGCTGTTTTGTTCTTTTTTCATTTTTGCTTTGTTTTAATAAGGAAGGTAGTTCTTTATTTCTCCTGCAAAATACCTAGAAATATGTCTGGGAACTCAAAAATTATTATGTATTTAGAATAATGAAGTGCCGTAAGCCTCTAGTTGCATTTCAGTTTGAGCCAAATATTTCAAAAAACTTGGGCCAGGCTCTAAATCACACTGTGATGCGGAGACTACAGTATAATGGAAATGACATAAAAAAATGTCTTTTTGGTTAAAAAACCAAGCTGAAAGTTTGGTCTAGGAGTTGCAGATTTGGGTAGATATCTTTTTTCCTTCATATTCACTCCACAAGGGAAAAATGCTGAGCATGGCCTAGCTGTAGTTTTAATAATGTTATTGAACATTTAGACTATGAACTACTTTAAAATACACCTTTAAAAATAGAGAAAAAGATATAGAAGTTACACAATAGGCATGGAGGAAGGCTACTCATAGCACATGAGAAACTCATCTGTTTCTCAGGTTCTTAGCACCAATAAAGAACCCACAGAAATCACCTATTCTCCCAGAGGTACAATATCTTTCTGGGGAAAGTATTTACACAGAGTAACACTTTGAAAAACATCATCTGAATACAAAGTGTTTGGAAGAGACTAGTTACAGGATTTCCAGTGCCTAGGTTCTGCTCCTGGACTTGAAAATAACAGTGCCAAATGCTTCAGGTGTCTGTCATCATTCAGCTAGTAAAGCCCTGTTTTCAGGAATTTCTCTCTCTAGAATTTATGAATTCATTTTAATACAAAAGTGCTCCTGGCAAATAGTGTGTCATTATAGGAAATATTTTCTTTTCCTTTTTTTTTTTTTTTCTTTTATTCCGTGGGGCTTTGATAGATGATTGTCATTTGCAAATTATAAAAGTTCAACAGAATATGGCAAAGCGAGTAAACATAAGAAACTTATGGTAAACATCTGATATTTAAAATGTCTGCACTTCTTTTAATTTAAAAAAAATAATTTTTTTTCAAAGTACTCCAAGAATTAAAAACGAGCTCCATGAATCTGCTCAAGACAAGATCATCAGATAAAGCTATCCTGTTTGTGAGCACTTCCATATAATTAGAGAGTTTTCAGTTGGAGACATGATGTGGAAGTCTGGCTAATAAGTATTAATTCCAGTTCAAGAGGATTTCAATCTGCACATAGATTAAGAGGTCTACAGCCAAAAGGATTCCATTTTGATCATTTAGTCTGATGTTGTGCATAACACAGGCCACCGAATTTCACCAGCTTCACTCTATTAAGATACTCATACACACTCTAGATGTGTCATCTAAAAATATGCCTGGTAATGTATAATTATTTAGGTCTCTGTGTCCTTATTTTCCTGTTTACAATTTCTTTTCATGTCAGACAAAAATTTGAATGAAATTGACTAACTTCCCCTAACATGCTATTTTGAGTATTGCAGTTTAAGTGTAGAACAGTAGGCAGTTTTAAATACCACGCAGTCAAAATAGAATGCATAGATAATAGTATTTTCCCAAATTTTTTATGCACTGGATTTAAAAAAATACGTTTTACTGATGCATTTTAAAAGAGCACTAGGGTTGCAATTCACTGAATATAGAAGTGAAATAATTTTTTTTTTTACATTCAGAATTAATCCTTGAAGTCTCAATTATATAACAATGCCTAATCCTACTTCCTTAGAATTTTAATTGATATAAGGTGTAAAATATATTAGTCATCCACTGTCTATTTACAAAAGAGATCACCTGTGTGGAGAAAATGGTTGTATCATCTTTATTTATGCTTTCACAGTCTATATGCAGAGAAAGCCACTAAAAATAGTTTGCATCTGGCAGGTTGATCACCATGACAATAAAAAGATTAAACAGTAGGATATTTCTCTGCTTTCAGTAATGTCAGTAATTGTGAGATTTTGGGGGTTTTGTTTACAATAACTTTCTGCTTGATAGTAGTATGTATAAAATAATGTTTGCAGAAGTCTACATGGTGTTGGCTGATCTCAATTCCTTATATTTGAATATGAAATTCAAGGCGTAAATTGAACAAAGGAATAGGTTACCATGGAAAAGGCTGGGATTAATCAATCAAGAAGCATTATATTATTTGCAATAATTTCATCTACCTTTAATCTCCACCAAGGATATATTACACTGTAAATCAGATCTAAACTGAGTAGTTTATAGAGAGACTTGGGGAATGGAAAGACTACAGCAAGTAGCCCCTCTGCTCTGCTCTGGTGAAACCTCACCTGGAGTACTGTATCCAGCTCTGGAACCTTCAACACGAGAATGACACGGACCCAGTGGAGTGGGTCCAGAGGAGGGCCACAAAAATGATCAGAGGGCTGGAACACCTCTCCTACAAAGACAGGCTGAGAGAGTTGGGCTTGTTCAGCCTGAACAAGAGAAGGCTCCAAGGAGACCTCATTGCAGCCTTCCAGTACCTGAAGGGGGCCTACAAGAGAGCTGGGGAGGGACTTTTTACAAGGGCATGTAGCGATAGGATGAGGGGCAATGGTTTTATACTAGAGAAGGGTAGATTTAGATTAGACATTAGGAAGAAGTTCTTTACTATGAGGGTGATGGAACACTGGGACAAGTTGCCCAGAGAGGTGGTGGAGACCCATCCCTGGAGATGTTCAAGGTCCGGCTTGATGAGCAGCAGCCTGATCTAGTTAGAGATGTCCCTGTTGACGGCAAGGGGGTTGGACTAGATGGATCTTGGAAGGTCCCTTCCAACACAATGCATTTTATGATTCTCTGACTGAATCGAGTGGCAGGTGCACATTTCAGTGACAATATCAGCACACATTTGGCTATTGAAATCATCTTCTGTTATGCATAAACTTGAGAAAATTCAGTAGTTTTGCTCAAGTAGATTAGCATCTTCTGAAAGGATTGTGTTCTCCTGCCCATTCGGTGGAATCAGCAAGTCAGTATAAGACCCTGGAAGGCAGGGGGTTAGGCCCAGGTCCCTGTTGGGAGATCTGGCTGCATTCACTCGCTCCATTTCTACACTGAGGTAATCTCCAGATACGGTCCTCTCTAGTAGCCAACAGTGTTATCCTTTTTCCCATGCATCCAGTATATATAGCAGGGAACAAAGCCATGCAAAAAGTGGTCCACCCTGTTCCCACAGAGGAAAAGTTATGCATCCCTGAAATTCCTAGCATGTTTTATATATGTAATGGTTAATTTAGAACTGAAAATAAAAAACCGGACATCCACTTATAAGAAAGGCCATGACTAGTCCCTTTTCCTCTTTCAAAGCTGTTTAGTCCCAGTACAGCCATCCTGCTATAAGGCTGACACCTAGAGCAGTGAGAGAGGACACTTAGGACACTTACTTCCTCAGGAGAACATGGATAGGAGATATTTGGGGGCAAGGACTTGGGGAGAAAGACACACCAACAGGTTATGAGGAAAAGTTCATAGAGTATAGCTTTCAGAAGGATGGCTGGAAACAGTTCTTAGTCTCTCTCCTTGTACCCCTAGACTTTCTTGGGAAGAGATACTGAATTACTGTGTATTGGCAGCAGACAAGTATCTCAAAGTCCTCCATTTCTTTGGAAGGACTCTATTCCTCAGATTTCTCTGCTGAATGTTGCTTAGGAACATAGATGCAGTCCAGGAACAGTTGGATACAGGATCTGTCCTTCACATATGTTTGAAGAATTAAAACCAGCATACAAGTCCTTCATAAGACTCACTGCTGTATTTCTGTCCCCAGATGTTTTCTCACTTTCCTTCAAGTATGTTTATCTGGAGGCCAATTCCACAGCAATATACACATGAGTGGACCCCAGTATATCACAGGCTGATTGTATTATATAAAAATGGTTTGGATATAATCCCCAGAGAGTGTATGTACATCCAAATGTCAGCAGGAACTCCCTGGGCCTGGCTCTAACAACCTACCTCTCTTCTAAAGCCTGTTGCTGGTACTGCAGCAGGAGAGGGCTGAAATGGGTGCATGCAATGGAAGGAATGAAGTGACACATGGAAACAAGCTCAGAAACTCACAGAGAGTTTATGAGGAGGTACGTTTATTCGCCGGCAGGTGCACGGGGGCTAGCACCTCCCAAAGCGTGCACACTGGCACAGCTTCGCATCGTGTTTATGAGCAGTAAATCAATACATATTCATTAGATTGCCCAATACACCTATACACATATGTCATCTATCCCTGCTTCGTATGGTACTTAGGTCTCCTCCCCCTTGCACCTGCGCAATGTGTTGTGGTGGTGGTCTTCTGGTGGTTGACCTGACATCTTGTGTTGAAGAAGTAAACACTCTTCCTCGGTCTTGTCCTTTTCACCCCCAAGTTTCACACAGACTCCCTGGGGCTCTGGCCTACCTCCAAACCATATAGAACAGGTGTTCTTGTTCTTCTTAGTTCTTAACACACTTAGTTCTCTATAGCTACTTGTAGTGCTTTGCTTCAATGATCTAACTCAATAGTTATTGTGATTAAAGTTTGCGATG
>JAVSBS010007510.1:56460-84727 GCA_033124195.1 Coracias cyanogaster
GCCACCCTCAAAGTAAAGAAGTTCCTCCTCATGTTTAAGTGGAACTTCCTATATTGAAGCTTGTGCCCATTACCTCTAGTCCTTTTACTGGGCACCACCAAAAAAAAGACTGACCCCTTCTCCCCTACAGCCACCCCTCAAGTATTTGTACACATTAATAAGATCCCCTCTCAGTCTTCTCTTCTCCTGACTAAAAAGTCCCAAGTCCCTCAGCCTCTCCTCATAAGGGAGGTGTTCCATTCCTCTAATCATTTTTGTAGCCCTTCTCTGGACCCTCTCCAGTAGCACCCTGTCCCTCTTGATCCAGGGAGCCCAGAACTGCACACAATATTCTAGATGTGGTCTCACTAGAGTAGAGTAGAGTAGAGGGGGAGTAGAAACTCCCTCGACCTGCTTGCCACATTTTCTTGATATACCACAAGATGCCATTGGCCTTCTTGGCCACAAGGGCACACTGCTTGTTCATGGTCAGCCTGTTGTCCACCAGAACCCCCAGATCTTTTTCCTTGGAGTCCTGGTGGACTACTAATGCTACAGCATACTACATTATATGGGTAGTAATGTAGTTTTCCCAGGGGAAACTGGCAAAAACTCTGCCACTTAAGAATAGAGTGGATAAAGCACAAGAATGTTACTCTGAGAGATAAGGAAATCTAATGGTGGCTTGATTATCACCATACTTCACAAAAATCCCAGTCATTGATTATGTCCCTTTGTGGAGGCAAGCTAAACACAAATTTGAAGTTGCCTTGGCCCCTAAGTGAGCACCATCTCCCTATACTACATCAACTTGTGGCTTATAGGTCAAGGTCCTGCATGGGATCTGACACAGGTTTCCTGAAAATCTCAATAGAATTAATCACCCCTAGTCTACTTTTCTTAGGAACAACCATGAAAACCCACATGATTGCGTTTCACTGAAAGAAATGACTGGCCAATTGCAGAGGTAAGACTCATGAGGATATTAAGAATTTGCTGCTAGTATTTATATCACACTATAGAACCTTCCTATGACACTAAGTAATTCTTCAAATTTAAGTTATTTCACTGGGTATGTCTATGCTGTCAAGTAATTCAACTGGTGAGTTTTCTCCTGGTTTCTGTTCCCATTATCCACATTGCGAAAATGTTAGTTCACTCCATGGCTCAGCATTAAGGAAAACCATTTCTGTCCCTCCAAAATAAATCCCAAGTTCTGTGGATAATTTATTCCAAGGACTGATTCCAAAAGGCAACACAAACCAGACAGCTGAAGGCTTGGATTTCTCTGCCCTACAAAGTCCCTTAACAGCAGGCTTTTTGTTTTCGAAACACTTTCCCATGCCTGGATATCATATCCCAGAGCCTGTAATGCACTCCTTCAGTCTCATGTTATAAAAACAGCACCTGGTGTGCTTCGGCACAACCCTCCTGGTTTTTTTCAGGCACTTTGAACTAAAAACAAACAAACAAACAGACAAACAAAAAACAAAAAAACTGGGTCTTTGATCCAAGGAGACCTCTGTGTGTGGTTTAAAAGAGATGCAGGGCATTGTACCATGTAGTGGAGATTTGTTTAGCAGTTTCTTCTAGGTATTGCTATCTCTGAGCACAGTAGCATAAGCCACTCAATACCACTTTGCCTGAAGAATCTCCTTCTGGGATATGTATTTAGCTATGTAAATATAGCTGCAATGACTCTTTCTGTACTTTAGCAGGAAACACTTTCATGAAGTGTTGGCTTCTTAAATATGTTTGCACACATCGGATATTCACTATTTTCATGGCAATGTGGCAGCCCTTCATCCTGCCCTTCAACACCAGATGCTGAAACTAAAAATGCTTAAAGGCGGGGGTTTAGCTATAAAAGTGAAAATATAAGACTAGAAGTGAAACAAATCTGAACTCAATCAATACTCCACCTTTTTAATTTTTTTTTAAGTTTTCCTACCTAGTATTTCTAAAATGTAATCCATTTACCTGAGCTACATGATTTGATATTTAATTTTGGTTTTCCACCAAAGATATAAAGTATAGTGACAGGGAATACGTTGGAAATTATTCACTGGTCGCTCAGTGATGAACCTGTTATGTAATTAAATGTAGGATTTACCTGTCCAAATTCAGACTAAATATCTACCTCTGAGTACTCCATTTCCCTCTGCATTTATTTCTCCACAATGACTATAAGGGGAGCTGCAGTAAATACTTTTGATTCAGTTGTCTAATCAGAAGTGCCACATGCCGCTGTAGATGCTCTATGATGCCCAAGACATACTTAAAGGGTTTTCTAAGAATCAGACTTCTTTTGGATGGGCAGTTGTTTGCCAAGTGTGAAATCCGCTCCCCTGCATCTAAAATGCCTGTAGACAGCTATGTTTAACCAACTGAACCCTAGCTGTAGATGTGGACTGTACAGATATGAAGAATTAAGTGGAATGAATCATACCTTATGCATCACCTCTTATTAAGTTCACCACTCTAGCATCAGTATAATGCTACCTTCTGCTGCATTCAGGATGGTGTTCACACTTAAACTTACCGGTTCTGACACAAACTGACCCATATAACCTCTATAGCAAAGCAGATGAAATTCTGCTCTGCCAAAATATGAGCTCATCTGTGATTTTTAAAAGCTGCACTGAATTTTTTTTTATGAGTGTTTAAGGATTTATAGTTAAAAATGATCTCATACAACTAAGAAGGTGTAAGTACATTTTCAGTTTGTTGGGTTTTTTTATTTCGACTTTTCATTATTCTTGTTTTGGTTTCTTCTTGCATAAGGCCAAGTGGCTGTAGAAGAAGTAGTATGAATTCATGAAAATCATAAGAATTATTCACACTACATTGTGAGGATAATAACTATGTCTCCCTATGCTCCAAGCACACATTAGTCACTGAATGGCAGAAGTTAGGGGTCCCAGTGGACTGATTATTTAAATTTTTCACTGTATCTTATTGTTTTGCCTACCTCAAAAGTATCCAGCAGTGGTCATAGGCAGATTCAAATAGTAAACCAGAGACATTAATATCTTGGTAAAAATCTACTCATTTTGGTTTTGAACCTTCTTTTCTTTTTCAACTTACCTTTACTGACAAGCTATTGGAATTGACACAATCAGATAAAATAACTCATTGCACCCAAATTAAGATTTTAGACCTCACAGAAAGAGACAAGGGGATAAAAATAAAAACCATTTACAACACATGATTTTAGTATCAGTGAAGCCCGCTTTCAGTTCTAATTCATTAATTTTATTGATAGGGTAGCAGTCATCCATATGATTTTGTAACAATAGGTTCCATAATGCAAATGTTGATTCTTCTGTTCTTTTCTCATAAACCTTGTAGAAAATGGAGCTTCACTGAAAGACAAGTTCAAAGTATTAAGAAATTCAGCTAAGTAAACTGATTTATAATTCAGATACGGCAAAGCAATGTGCAGTGCCAGATGATTTATTTTTCTTTACAATTCAATCCTGAAAGCTTCCAAAGGTTCATTTAAAAAATACTTGAAAATTTTGACATTTCTTCAGCCTCTGTGGATCAATTGTTAATTTCTTCTTCATTAAACGAAAACTAAATAAAATAAAGCAGACATGCTTTTTTCATTAGGCTGATTCCTGACATATTTCTCAGCAGAAATATCTCTTATATCACTGTTCACATCTTCAAAAGTGATATAGTAAAAGAATGGTAAAGCAATGTAAGTTCCTTCCCTCTGTACTACTTGGTAGTGAAATCCAGCAGGGTTTTTCTGTTTATTTGTTCATGACTAGTGCTGAATTGTGAAATATTTAATGCTTAAAGAATCACAGAATCACGAATTTTGAGGTTGGAAGGGACCTCTGAGATTGTCTATTCCAATCCCCCTGCTCTTTTCTGTTTCATTTACTGTGCAACAAAGAGGGCAAAAGTTGCAGTACATCATAAAAACACACAGATTTCCTGAAGAGAGTGAATACATATAGTGCTATATGTGTGCTGTTAGAGGGGCATATGTTCAAGCATAGTATAACATATGCTTTCCTTTTAGGGACATCTCTTAGCTTTTCCAAGTATAGCAGCAGTTATAAAAGCATGAACACTGCCTCAAGAAATTAGTCTTTTTCTAGGTACCTTCCATAATATATTTCTTCTCAGACATCTTTTTCTCCCCTTATTGAGAGTTCATGGCCAACATCATATGAACTTCACATGGAACAGTCCTTGACTAATAGCAGAGGTACCCATTTTTTCTTCCTAAGCACTGGATACTCATAAGTATTTTGTGAGGTCTTTTAGATTAATGGCTTAAACACACTAGCTGGGGAATGATCTAACATACACTGAGCATTTTTTTCTCCCAAATAGCTGCTGTTCAATAAAGGAATTTATGTATTATTTAAAGTAGGATATACAAGTTTTTGCAGCAACCACTACACATAAACTGAAGCATATCTGAGGTACTTAAACACAGCTCTGTGATCTAGTTAGTGTCACTGTTTTTTGAAACATTTTCATGATATTAGGTAGTTAGAAATAAAACCTGGGGGGAAAACAAAACAAAACAAACAATAAAAGAAAGGAAAGAGACATCCTTTAGGAGCTTTAAAAGTTCCAGATGACAAAAGACTGGCCAATGAAAAAAAAAAACAAACAACAAAATTGGTAACTAATATGTAATTTTTAATTAGGGAATGACAATGTAAAGTAAATACTTCTTTTTTCCCTTCTTTTTATTTGTTAATATCAATTAATGCATTTTTTTTAAAATTTTGGCTGCATAGTCATTATTCAGACCTCATTATTGTGAATTGCGGAAATCAAACTGATGTCTTCCCTCATACTACAAAAATACTAGTCAGTGTTAGCGTTTACTTAACACAGCAAGGAGGTTGTCCTAGCTCTTGCTAGCTGCACATTCCTGAACCCTTTACTCTGTTATCACTGACCTTTCATTCCTCTTAATCATTATGATATTATTCTTTTTGCCTTTGCCTACAAATACTTAAGTTTACTTTATCAGTTGTATCCAAATTTATTTCCACTTCCTCAAAAAAATTATTGTTCCTTACTGACATCATGACCAACATGCCCACATGTCACTTTTTCCAGGTAGCTCAAAATTGCAAATTACATTTTGAACTTCATTTAAGCATTCATCTACAGCACATGTGGTGTTTGGTTTACTCATCTGACCTCTTTGTATTTCTTAACCTCTCATAAAGCTTCTTCATGATCTTCCTTATGAATTTTTGGATAAAACTTCACCTAGTCATCAGTTCTTTTCTTCACAGCTCCTGTGTCCTAAGACCTCAATTTAGCTTGCTTATAAAGATTGTATTATTAGTAATAATAATTAAAGTATAATATTAAAATAATAATAAAATTAATGACACGTAAATAATTGTTAATAATAATTTATAATTATTTGCCCTTCCAAGAACAATTCTATGTACAACTTCACAGGATTCTTGTCTTGGAAAAGCCACATCCTTCATTTTTTTTGTATCTGAAACACTGTTCCATACTTCCTCAAATTCTTTCTCATATTTGAGGCTCATAGAAAATGCTTGTGCCATAAAAGTTGTATTTTGAATCTTCCAGAACATCATAGGAATGATGCAGAGAGAAATCCAAATCTTCCTCTTCTCTAAATCTTCAACAGGGTTTGCCCAACAGGATTCCCACAGCAGCTCATTTGGCAGCTTTGTTTTCCCTTGAAGATGCGTGTTAGTTCTGATGTATGTTACTCAGCAGACGAAAGATAATACAGCAAGGTGTTTGAAGCTGGGCTACAGTTACACGAACACTTCCTGGTTTGGTTTCATACCAGGCCATTATTAGAGGATGTTCCACTTAAATTCTTTAAAATGTTTGAAGTCCTAGAATGGCCCTTGGTAGGCAAGCATCTATGACTCAAAAGTCATAGATCATTTTTGTAATATTTTCACAACCTCAGTAGAAAAGCTCCATGTCAAATTAAAATCTTCTATGAGTTTGGGTTTGATTTTTCCAATTAAAGTTAAAGGCTCTTGTTGAATATTGGAAGGAAATTATATTGTTGCTGTAGCTGTTCCAGAGAACATAACAGGTCAGAGCTCAATGCTGCCAATACCATTACCTCTCACAAGCTTTAAATATCTTTAGAAGATGTTAAAAAGCATTAGAAATTCTCTGCAGCTGTAATACTGTAATAAGATGCTGTAATATTTATCACAATGTTTGGTGAAATTCTTTTACCGATTATTTTTTTCTAAACCAGAACAGGACAATACTTGGAATTGCAGCCACTAACCGAGTTTTGCAGCTGATGCTGGGGACAAGAATGAGATATCTGGCATCTTTGATTTCTATAGGTTCATGCAAATGTTGTATTTGGATTTTAATTCCCAAGCTATTTATCTTCTGCTCTGCTGCAATTCTAGCTTTTCTTCAGGTAAAAACCTCTGAATCTCAGCTGAACCTTCTGAATTTTACCATTTTCCCTTCAAAATATTAGCTCTAGTATGATTTTTATAGTATACTAGACTTTTAGCAGAGATTATGATGTATGGAAAGTAACATATATGTTTCAGTCCTGATGAACAATAGGCAACAGAACCTACTTAATTAAATGGAAAGTATAGCTTAGGTGTAGGAATTAAATTATAAATATTAGAACTAGTTATACTTAGTAGAACTACCTAAAAAGAAAAAAGAAACAAACAACAAACCCCCCCTCACATTCTGAGGCGAAAACCCCCACAGTTTCTGCTAAAATGAGTTATTTTTAAAAGTTTTCTCTGTTTGTTGTTTTTTTTTTCCACGGGGTCATGTGTGTATTTTTTGAAGTCCTCATTTCAATAATGTCAAAGTTGTGACATAGACATATGTAGTTGAATAAGTAAAAGGTTTGCTGTATGTTTACACTGCAATCCTAGCAGTATATTCATATAACGTTAGACATTATATTAAATACTTTATGACATTTTGATTGATCAAATGAAAATATATTGGTAAGTTTGAACATTTTTTCAAACACTCTTTTCATAAGAACTTCCAAAGTCTTCCAAGTTTTCATTTGATACTGGAAAGAAAAAAATAAGATAGAACATTTTCCATTAAATGAAATCTATTTTTTCCTATTTTCCAGAATATTGTCAGTTAGATTTTCACTACAAATTAAACCTGACTCTCCAGTCATCACATTGCCTTCAGATTCAGATCATGTACTCTAACTGAAGCTGGTTATTTCTTCAGCTGCAAGATGTAGGAATATTTTTCTTTTTATTATAATTATCTTCTACAATAAGTGATAACCTGCATGTTTAAGATAAGGCTGTATCTTTCACTACTGTGATAGTGTATGTCTAAAAACACTAGGAAAAATTTACTTCGTTACACCTATAACACTTAATGAACTGCTTTGTTGTACAGGTGAGTGTTGAATTTTTCACTCTGTTGAAATTTGTTTCTCTAAATTTGGGAAAGCCTCACTAATGATGTGGAGTAATGACCCAAACCATTTTCTGTTGTTCTACTTACAAAACTTCCATGAAAAAAAACCTTTATGTACCTTCTGATGATCCACCAAACTTCCATTCAGTTAAGTGTTGAGTGATTGATCTTTTTCTAGATAGGTTACTGAATGTGCATGATAAGGAGAAGTTGTATTTCCTCCTTCTCAACAACTATTGTCACTCCTCCTCCTTGCATGTCCACTTGCATTGTACTCATAGAGCTAGTTTTCACAAATTCCAGGCAAGAGCACTGGATCGATAAATCCACATAAAATAACGGTATATTCTGCTAAGTACAGCAGCAAAGAAGACAAATTCATTCTAGCAGGTTTTTCAGACAACATGATTGACTTCAGATGGCTCTTCCCTTAATGCATTTTTTCAAAGCTACAGGAAGGAGATTTGAGTACATACAGCAGGTTCACAAAGAGCAGCTTTCAAGTTGCTTTTAGAGAAAAGAGTATTTTTATCACAGGCATCAAAAAAAGTTGTTCTTTTAAAAAATGAGGATTCACTGTAGCTTCTGTTAAATCAGCTTAACAAAGAGGATAACACCATGACTAAAATATTTATACTTCAACACAGTGCCTTTGAATAATAATAAAAAAGAATCACTAGTTTATTCATCTTTCCTCATGATACAGAGAGGAAAGAAGTACCTAAACAATGAATAGCAATGCAGAAACACAGACTGTAAAATCAATATGTCAGCTCAGTAGAGCTGAGCTTCTTTCTAATGCTGCTGTTCCAACAGTAGAGTTTACCTTCTGAATTATATATATATTGACCTAATTACATAAATATTGATTTTGTTTTATATGAAGCCTTTTTCAGTCTGAGTGTAATTACAATGTCAATATTTGTTGCATGTAATAATACTGAATTTGGACTTGTTAATTTTGATTGATAGTGGCATATCACAAGTTATTATATGGGATAAGACAGTCTAGAAGTATGCGTAACAAATACAAGCCGCTGACAATGCTACCAAACCTGAATCTGTCTCCAAGACCTTCTGTTTCTGATTTCTTAACCAGGCAGAGGAAATATAATGGGTGATTACATCTTTGTTCTATACAAAGCACTGTTTTGACATGGAGAAATGTTTACCCTGATCCAAAAATGTGTAAATATTCAGCCAGGAGCTCAGTAAAAGAGGTCCTGTTTGAAGTTAGCTTTGCAATTTTGCCTTATGGTGTTGTAAAGTCTGTTTGAATTATGCCAAAAGAGAGGTTTTATATAACAACAAGTATACTTTTCTGCATACCTTCCATCAGGTAATTATTCTGGAGTAATATTGGGGCACAGACACTAGCAATTTCACATTAAATTATTTTGCTTTTCCTTCAAATCCAAGAAAGATGTGAGCAGTGGACTTTTAGGTACTACTAGGACTTGCAAAACTGTTCACTTCAGTCTGCAAATGTTTGTTGAGATATATTTCTACAAGAACACCTTTGTTTAGAGTTGGCAGACCTCTGAACTTCTTTCAGCAATGAATAGCCATGTAGTATAGTGTACATTTCTAGACGCAATTATAAAGGATTTTGAATTTGGCAGCAACATGAGAATTAGAAACCAAACTTTGACAGTCTGTGTGCTGAGAATATTTAAATTTATTCTAGCTGTAACATGTTGCCAGTAGTGACAAGGCATGCATCATACTATATTTTCTTATTTGTCTCAGCAGGGATGCCAGACAAGATGAACCACAGTGATATAAAGCAAATCCGTCAAACCAACGATGGCAGCACTTTAGACACAACTGGAGCAGGATGTACAACAATGGCTGATTATATGACATTTATGCTAATTAGTTTGGTAATACTATTTCTCAGTCTTTGGTAACTGTTTTGCTCTGGATTGATATATGTGTCTCATTGTCATCTGTTTATCCCAACTCACAAGCCTGGAAAAAGGGATCTTGTGGGTATAGTAATATTTATGGTATCTTCTATAATACCAGCCTCTCTGATCTTAGTCCTGAATATTAACAAAGTTGTTTGTGTAATATCTTTCCTTTGGTTTGTTGTTGTTTGTTTTGGTTTTTTTACACCTGTATGGTCATGCAAAATCGTGTTTCCTTTTATAGTACTTTATGTTTGAAATAAGTTGACTATGATAACCTTTCTTTTAAAAGCAATTTGTAAAAAAGAGACCTCAGAATCACTGAGTTGTGGAAGGGGCCCCTGGAGATCACCTAGACCAACGCTGTGCTCAGAACTGAGTCAACTACAGCAAACTGCTGAAGGCCAAGCCCAAGGATAGAGACTCTACAGCCTCTCTGGGAAACCTGTTTCACTGCTTGAACACTCATAGAAAAAAAGTTTTTTCTTACATTTAGAAGCTGTCTATTGTATTTCAGTTTATGCCCATTGCCCCTTGTCCTGTCACGGGCACCACTGGGAATAGCTTGGCTCCATCTTCTTCATTCCATTTATTAGGTATTTATACACTTTGATAAGAACCCCCTTGCATCTTCTCCAGGCCAAACAGTTCCTGCTGTCCCAGCCTCTCCTTCTATAAGACTTGTTCCTGTCCCTTAAATATCTTCATGGCCCTTTACAGGACTTCATCCCATATGTCTATGTCTCTCTTGCCCTTGGGAGGCCATACCTAGACACAGCACTGAAGATATGGTCTCATCAGTGCTGAGCAAAGGGGGAAGATCACCTCTTCTGACGTGCTGGCAGCACTTTTCCTAACTCAGTCTAGGAGGATGTTGGTTGTCTTTGCTGCCAGGGCACATTAATGGCTTATGATCAACTTGGTGTCCATCAGGACTCCCAGGTCCTTCACTGCAAAGCTGCTTTACAGCCAGCATGCACCAGCATGTGCTGGTGCCTGGGGTGATTCCTCCCCAGGTGGAGGACTTGGCATTTCCCTTTCTTGAACTTCATCATGTTCCTATCAAGACATTTCCTCAGCCTATCAGCGTCGCTATGAATGTCAGAAAAACGTTTTGGTGTATCAACTACCCCTCCATTTTTGAGTCCCTGTGAGACCTTGACGAAGAAATCAAACAGTTATCAACCCCTGGGGTAAGCCAGAAGTAACTGTTCTCCATGTGAACTTTGTGCTGCTATTCACAACCCTACATATAACTGATAGCAACAGATGAAACTGATGAACTGAGATGTGATCCCAGATGGCAAAACAGAAAATGTTGAATTTTTCATCCTGTCTTTCGCAAAAAAAGTAAACAAATCTTCAGTGTAAACTCAGATAATTTTAGTAGGAATTAGTTTTCATAGTTCAGAAAAACTGCATATTAGATACTGCACATGTATATTCAAATATACATATAGCTGCATTTTATCTAGACCTAACAGCAAAGTTAGGATTCAATGTTGGATGAAGATATTTTAATCTATATGTCTATGTACTGATATTTACATATGTGCTATATAAGGATTACATATATGCTCTACATATCTAAGCTGTCACTGCAGTCAGTGAAATGCAGGGCAACATTCAATTTTTAAAATATCAGCAATGAGTACCAGTTAAGAAGCTGTAAAAAATCCCACCTCACTCTCAACAGCTGCTCTGAAGGGCTCAGGTCTTTCTGTGGGCAAGTGACTGGAGCCCTTTGTCAACACAGTTGATGAAACCCAGTGCATTATTTGGCTCATATGGAAACAGACACTTAAGAAAGCAACACAGTTGCCCAAAATTAAGTGTCTGGTGCCACCTAAGATTTCTTGGAGTATTCAAGATGTCTTCATGGGACTGGCATATAGATACAGGACTTACGGTAAATTCCAGAGGCTTCCATAAATGGGAAACATCTGGAGTGACAGCTGGTGGCTAAGTGGGATATCCTTGTGTATCTCAAATAGATGTAGACATGCATACATGGGGCCATGAATCATATGCTGTCTCCATTAGTAATACTGGGAGTTTAGATACCTAATTGAAGTGGTGACATACAACATGAATCCCAGCTCAAGTTCTTACACTTTATGGTATGAGGCAAGCTAAAGTGTTCCACAGTACTAATGGTACATTTTATTTTACTATTATAAGATTTTATTATCCTGCCACGACTAATTCCCATGTCACTTTAACCAGAAAGTATTTAAGATTATTTGGTAGTTATTTCTCCTTCACAAGAGAGATTAAAAATAAGATACAGTATTGTATGCACTTACAGTGCCTAGAAGACTTCCTAGACTGAAAAAAGTTAATTTTATATAAGGCTAATATAAAGAAATATATGTAAATATTTTTATTCCTGAAGCATGCATTAATCATTAGTGTACAGAGTATAACATACATGTAAACAGATATAAAATTTAGAAAACCAAATAAACTTTCTTAAGAGCAATTCCATGCCTAGATAAACACCATTAAGAGACATATGTGTCAGTGTGTACATTTTACTTGATGTAAAGTATTTCTTCTTTTGCAGGTTTTGTAAACCAGTCTTTCAAATTCACTTGTCATCTCGTCTTGGCGTAACTGAAATTATGACATAGGTAATTCAGGGAAATAAAATCTGATTTAATTCTTTTCCTTGATCATGCTAGCTCAAAACTGTAATCAATCTAGTCCAGCAAAATTTTTTTTTCACAATTACAATACCAGTCACTTCAAGGAAAACGGAGGAAAGCTTTAAATAAAAGATTTAGAAATGGAGAAAAAAATCTACCAATACTCAGAATTGTATTTATATCCTGATGCACTTTTTGTTTCCTCATTTTCAAGTGTTGTTCAAGACCTTACTGATGGCACCAGGTAGTCAAGGAGATAATAGTTTATTCTACAGCACCTTGGAAACACAGGCCTCATTTTCAAATAATGATGGTAACTATGTTCTAAGGCCTCTTCAGGTATAGGTTAATTACCAGTCTGTATTACTGTGTTTTGTCATGGTCTGTTCCATTTATCTTCTACACTGCACTGCACAAAACCATAGAATGCATTGGGTTGGAAGGGGCTTTCCAAGGTCATCAAGTCTAACACCCCTGCAGTCAGCAGGGACATCTCTAACTAGATCAGGTTGCTTAGAGCCCCATCAAGCCTGGCTTTGAACATCTTCAAGGATGGGGCCTCTACCATCTCTCTGGGCAACCTGCTCCAGTGTTCCATCACCCTCGTAGTAAAGAACTTCTTCCTAATGTCTAATCTAAATCTACCCTTCTCTAGTATAAAACCATTACCCCTCATCCTATCACTACACGCCCTTGTAAACAATCCCTCCCCAGCTTTCTTGTAGGTCCCCTTCAGGTACTGGAAGGCTGCAATGAGGTCTCCTTGGAGCCTTCTCTTGTTCAGGCTGAACAAGTTCAACTCTCAGCCTATCTTTGTAGGAGAGGTGTTCCAGCCCTCTGATCATTTTTGTGGCCCTCCTCTGGACCCACTCCACCAGGTCCATGTCTTTCTTGTGTTGAGGGTTCCAGCTTTTCTTCTACCAGTCCTCCCAATTCCTTTTCTGCAGGGCTGCTCCCTATCACATCATCCCTCAGCCTGTACTGGTAGCAAAGATTGTCCTGACCCAGGTTCAGGACCTTGCACTTGGCCTTTTTGAACCTCATGAGGTTCACATGGGCCCACTTCTCAAGCTTGTCTAGGTCCTTCTGGAGGGTATCCTGAACCTCTGGCATGTTGGCTGCACCACTCAGCTTGGTGTCATCTGCAAACTTGCTGGGCATGCACTCAATGACACTGTCAATATCATTAATGAAGATATTAAACAATACTGAACCCTGAGGGACACCACTTGTCACACATCTCCATCTGGACATTGATCCATTGACCACTACCCTCTGGATGCAACCGTCCAGCCAATTCCTATCGAACAGTCCACCCATAGAATCCATATCTCCCCATTTAGAGAGAAAGATGTTGTGGGGGACAATGTCACAGGCCTTGCAGAAGTCCCGGTAGATGATATCTGTAGCTCTTCCCTTGTCCAATGATGTAGTCACTCCATTGTAGAAAGCCAGTAGGTTGGTCAGGCACGACTTGTCCTTAATAAAGCCATGCTGGCTCTCTCAAATTACCTCTCTGTCCTCCACGTGCCTTAATCATTTCCCCTGGAGTGGAAAATTGGGTGTCTCCTTCGCAGACACATAGGAACAAAATAGGTGCAATATGAATACAATACAATAGTGGTGGGCCTGGAGATCTCTCACAAGTCCCTCAGACATGAGAACTCTTTCACCCCCCTGTCCCATCCATCTCCAGGCATCACCACACACTCCACATCATTTAAACTCATATATCTGCCAGGCTGCATCACAGATCTTTCATCATATCTACCATACTATAAAGAAATACTTTGTTTCTTAAAAAAACCATTTAAAAAATCATTAAAATAGCTTACAGCAAGGAGAAGGAAGCCAAGGCTGTTTGGCAATCTCTCTCAAGGTTACCTTGCAAGGGAGGTACCCTTGCAAGAAACTGTGGGAACCTGGCAGGATGTTGAAGTGTAGCTCCAAGTTTTGCAACTGGAAAAAAAGCCCTTGAAATGTTGCCTGTGTTAAAGCCAACGATTAAATGAAGACTAGCACGGAGCAGAAAAATGCAGAGTATGTTAGATAAGCCAGGAGGAGAAAAAGAAAAAAAAATGGTAAACTGGAGATCATGACCAGTGTAAAAACATCTGTATCCACATAAAATGGTGAATCATATGCAGTATGTACATTAGCTGCTCTGGGTCAATTGCTTTGGGATGCAGAGGCTTTTCCCAACAGCAGGTCATATGGGCAGCACAGGGCTGCCACTGAGCTCCCCAGATGACCTGAGAAATGACACCTAGGTCTTGGTTGCTCTGATTACTCTCATTTGGTTTTACACAGGCATTTTTAACAGTCTAAAACTTTTTTATATTTCTCAAAATCTTTGGTGAATGAGATTTTTTGTTTGCTTTCTTTTAAATACTCTTTCCATGCATTATAGCTGATATGGTTTGAAATAGGAATTCTTTACTTAACTTGTACCATTTTTCAGCAGCACTCATTCAAATACTGTTTATACTAGAAGTACAATGGATATTACTGTTAAAGTTGTGTAACTGATCATAATACAATTTTAAAAAGCAGCAACCATAAAGTGAGAAAGCTTTGTAGGGAATAATTTCTCAGAGGACAGTGTGACTACTTGTAAAACAATATTTCAGAAAAAGAATAATACTAAAAAATATAGGATTTTAAAAATGCATAATATTTTTGTCTGGTAAGATGGAGCTATTCTTCTTGAATGTCCGCATTTTATTTTCTTAAGATGTACTTATATGTTTAAATATACCTGTATCTTCTGTACTAATGTCCTAGGTCTTTAAATAAATATTTCAAGGTGACAGCTTTCCTACATATAGCTGCTGAAAGAGCACGAAAAGCATTTATTTCCTTTGGAAGCGAATATTATTTTTCCTTTCATGATTAATAAAAGATGAAGCATAACTATAGCCATGTAACAGTTATTTTTGCCTTTATCTGTAGAGATATATAGAATCATAGAACGCATTGGGTTGGAAGGGACCTTCGAAGGTCATCTAGATACACATATACATTGTTTATTTCTTTATGCCTGTATTTTTTATGTTTACTAAGACAATATACTTTTTCAGATTGTAACAGGTTTTGGATTAACCTATCGATCATTTCAGATTAACCTTAATATTTCCACAACATCTTCTCAGGAGCATGAATTAAAATAAGTAGTTGAAATTATCTCTGCTTAAGTTTTCTTAAAGTTCGGTTCTACTCTGAAATAATTGTGTAAACATGAATCTTACTCAGCAGATTACACTTTTTTCTCTGTTATCTAAGTCACAACTGATTATAATAGGAATTTTTAAAAGGCTGTTTTAACTATATTAGATTAAAAAGCTAATGTAGCTCTAGTAAAATTCAGATTCTCTTCTTTGAAATCTCAGCAAGTTATTAATAAAGTTCTAATTCCTAACTCATTCTTCCTGGTGATGCATGAACAAAAAATCTGGCTTGACAGATTTTACCAGACAAAATTTGCATGTCTAGCAGTTGAAACCTTTATCTTTTACTTTGTTTTGGAACTTGTAAATGTGAAATTCCAGAGACAATATACCTAGTGCCCCATGAAGCTCTTTTACCAGCTCACACTGAAGAGGAATAACATGCTGAGGACTGAGTCGATGCATATCATCACCCCTTACAGGGCAGAGGACTGTGCTAAGACCACTTGCTGTGCATGCCTAATTTAGGTGTCACAACTAAGTCTCTCCAGATTTGTCAAGCAGTCTAAATCAATTGTTAGTCTCCTGAATTTAAGTCAAACACAGGTTTTTCTCAGTGGCAGTTTCTGATTTTCCTGCTTCTCTCAATGTCACTCTCTCCCCCATTTGTGCTGACACAAGAGTTTACAGTGAAACCGGTCAGATTATTTCTGAACCAAAGGATCTCCTTGATCCAGTTAACCTTGCATCTCCACAGACAATGGCACTGGTACAACAGATGGGGTGGCCATAGTGTTTGTGGCAGTTTAGTCACACATTTATAGCAAGTGGGCACAATGTTAGGTCCAACGAAATACTTTAATAGCTTAAAAACATTGTGCAAAAAAATGTTTTCACAGTTGCACCTTGTCCAAGGATTCATACTTCAGAATCTAAAGCAAGGTATGGCCATTAAAAAATTATAGCAAAGTCTGATTTTATTCATGTACATGCCACACTTGAAAGACTGTAACAGATCTCTTCTACCAATGGGCTAAAACACACTGCTCAACGCAAACATCAGTATACCTTACCCTGAGCTGTTTCCCTTTCTTTGTCCCATGTAGCTGTTTCTGTAGGGGATTGGTAGTGTATACGAGGAGAATGTGCTTTCTTCTTTACTTGTAGCTTATTTTAAGTATATAGCTAACACCTTTGTGCTAGCTGTTAAAAAATATTTTTCATGTCTGTACACATTCCTGATTTTTGGCAGACAGAGATGTTCATAAAATCCTTGTCTTATACCTTTTTATTTTAAAAAGATAAGAGGTTCATCAAGTAAAATAAAATATGGGATAACAGGCCTTCAAAATGGTAAAAAGCAACATGAACCTGAAGACTAAATTTTGCTTGTCATGTATGTCTTTGTAAGCTATAAAAAATATTGTATTTGTAATTTCAGAGCATTGTTAAGACTAGTAATTAGTGCATGGGCCGGGTTCTTCTTTTAGACAGTTATGATACTATTGAATTCCATGGACATACCTGCAAGCATAGCTTCCCTTTATATTATCTACATGCAAAACTGAACTGATACATTTAATACGATAAGATTGTTTTCAGAAAAGTTTCATAACAGTACAGGTGATAGCAATTTGTATTTCTCTACTCTATACTGCTCATATGTACACTATGACAAATAAAACTTTAATATAGCAAATAAAAATTTATATTCTGAACTGTTACCTATATGACTCTAAGGAAAAAATCACGTATTTTACTATGGAATATGTAACTTCATAAAATTTTCAGCATTTTAGTGATCTAAAATGCTGATCAAGGCTAAGAGGAAACTACTTGGGCTCAAATATGTAAGTAGACTTGCACACTAATACCTAGTTAAAACAAGTGTTTTGAAATACTGTTTAAATTTCTTTCATTTCAATCCTTTGCCCTGAAAATCCTGTTTCTCTGTAACACTTTGGAAAACTTCTAAGTCCAAGGACAGCAGCTGACAATGGAATTTCTATTAAAATGTTGGCGTATACTCTTAATAGGCAAAAGTTTCTAAACCGCATCATGTTAGTTACGATGTTCTATGAATAAAAACCACAAAAGAACAGCTTTATGGAAGACTATGAGTATCCATACAATTTCAAATCCTAGGAAACACTGCAAATTCACTGATTAAAATAAATAACAACACAAAATTGCTTTATAACTTTCTGTTTCTTTAAGCAGAGGGGAAACATAGTCTCAACTCATGCATCTAGAACTTAAACTCTTCAATGACTGATCCTTTTCTGCACTGTGAACTAGTACAGTTGCTGAAACACGGGGGCCTAGTTTTACACTTAAAGTTTTGTTTATGGACAAAGAAGAAATGCACCATATATACCAAGCCAAGGTATATATAATATGCACCATATATACAAAGCATCCACTGTTAGTACAATTAAAATCTTAACAATCTAATTCAAGAATCATTATTAGTCTAGACTTAGTTGCAGAAAAGGAAAAAGAAAACATGGTTACCACATTAGAATATTTCTACACAGAAAAAGTCTCAATAAGAGTAAAAATACAAATAAATTGTACATAAACTACAGAGCTTCTGTCTCTTCTTGATAATTCTACGCTCAACCTTTCACCTTTCATCTGGGTCTTAAAACTGGTAGTTTCAGACTGCAGAAGAGGGATTATGTTAGGTCATCAACATCTGGCGCACTTCAATGGGGGGAATATGATGCTGATGTTTTATTCTTCTTCATCTCAAGACTCACTTTATGTCATTGTTATATGTTTGTTAAAACACTTTTATACCTTTGCTCTCCCTTCATTCATCTGTTGCTCCAGATAACATCTGAATTTCCTATATACAGTGCCATTGATATATGCTAGATACTCTTTGTTACCCTTAAAGCCAGTTTCGTCCCACTCTAGGGCTGCAATTCTTTAACTGACCATGGATTAGCTGCCAATACACATGGGGTCCCCAGTACCAACTCTGTGTCCTGTCCTTGACCATCTCATGCCTGTGCTCCTCTATACCACATACTCTGCCTGTATTTCTCAAGGCCTCTGCTGTTGTACTAAGCCTATATTTCTCTACATTACATCATTGTTTTATTATGACATCAAGTCATAAATATCTCATTCTATGCAGAATAGCTGATTCTTACCACTATCTGTATAAAACTATGGTTGTCTCATGCAAAGATAAATGAAAGTAAAGCAAATCCACCGTAGCCATCTGGTCAATTAGAAAAAAGCCTGTTGTCACAGCTAAACCAATCAAAACAAAGCTGCAGGCAAGTAAAGAAAAATTCAGACAGCAAGCTTGATAAGTGTCAGTCTGGAGGACTTGAAAACTCCAAAAGGCAACACTACAAAGCCAGCAGTCAGTTACTAGCCATGGCAGTGCCATGTTACAAGGCTACACAGTTACACTAGGACAGTCTGAGACTCCTGCCCCTTTCTGGTGCTGCAGAGAGGCAGTGGCCTCCTCAGCTGTGTCTTGTATTTTTTCTGCCAGCTTTCAGCAGGTGCCTTAGGCCATCTCAAAAGGTAAAAACAGTCTCTGTGTGGCCAGCTGAACTGATCCCTCAGGATCAATAAGGCACCTTGAAAGAGCAATTCCTCTCATCCTGAGAAAGGTATCTGTGGTCACATAGGTGTCTTCTGGTAATGAAAACATTAGTTTAAGGATACTTAATATTTCATATGTGAAGTTACAAGAGATAAATTTCACTTTTAGTATGGCATTTAATCCAGCTAATTCCTTCCAGTTTATCCTTCTAGAAGAAAAGCAACCCCTAAAATGGTACCTCTCTTCATTAGCTACACAGGCAATTTGGATTCTTACCCTAGCAGAAGTGGTCTTCTACATCACATGATATTGATTCGCTGATTGGATCTGCAGTCCTGACTTCTACAGCAGCACACAATGGGAATGATATGAAGGATCTCTTTACTAAAACTGTGTAATCTGTATCCTTGAAGCTGAGCAAAAAGAGCTATGACAGTATTTACTTCTTCTTAATCTGGGGGAGAAAACCAGGGAGAGACACCAGTTTTGATTAATAAGTCCTGTATGTCAATTAACCTGTTCTAAAAGAAGAACAGAGCATGCACAGTACCAAGAGGGCTGAGCAGTACTGGCAGACACAAGTAGAAAAGTTGCTGTGGGAGCAAGCAGAAGTGAGGGCAGCACAGGTCCACCTAGCCAAATGCAGCCTTGGAGAGTTCTGAGCCAGAGGACAACAAAGTCAGGTGGAAAGACTGCTACAGAATTTACTTACTGATAATAACTCACATCTAATGAGTAGTTAAGACTGACCATGCTAGCAAAGGAGGGGAAGAGTAGTTCAGGCTTTTACTACCCATGAGATCTCTCTGCTTAGTGGGAAGATGGTCACTGTTGAAGTTGATAATGGTAAGAAAGCACTGTAAACTACCTCTTTTAGGGACTGCAATCAGACCTCTTTGCTTCATGGATGAATTCTGCTGAGAGGAACAGTTGGAGCACTAACCTGGTCAATAAACTATGAATAAGACAGAAATGTGTTGAGAGAGTAGTGACTGCTTTCCTTAGCCACCATGCATGATTTTGCAAGCATACTCTGAAGAACAGTAACTTTCAAAGATTTCTGAGGTTTACCAAACTGATAGGTTATTTACACTTTGTTTCTACTTTGACTTTGTTAAAGTCCTAATGAAGTAAATTGTTTTACATAAGTTACTGCTCTCTAGCAGGCAAACATTGTTCACTGAGCACGCGAACAGTGCAAATGAGTTTCCCATTCTCCTGGATGGGTTTTTAGCCACACTTGCTTATGAGTTTAATGAAGAGTACTATAAATTGAATCCAGATCTTTTTGCTTGTGATCTGTTTCTGCCAGGATTAATATTGCTATAAGTAACATGAGTGTTAAAATAATTTCTTCCTATTTCACTACTATATTTCATCATCATCCTGGTTTCCTAAGTATGTTCCTTGGCTACTTTTAATTTGGATGACCATCTTTGCATCTGTTGCTCATCAAAACTCAAATGTGACAGCTTTTGCTGTATAAAACACAATTCAGTACTCACACAAATACTTTATTATGTGTTTTTCTTAGATGTCTGTCAAAATTTAGAGTGACCACTAGACAAGTGACAGACGTCCTCTATTAACCTCTCTCCCTTCCCAAAGGGGAATAGAAAGGGAATAAGGGAGAGAGACTTATGGATTGGAAAACTGAAACAGCTTCAATGAAAATAGTAATAAATAAATGAAATATATACAAATATATATTGAAACCCAACCACCATGATGGCAATTATGTCACTGTTACTACTGATGTTATGGGCAGGCACTGGCAAAGTCCCAGCCTGGACTCAGTGGCACATGGGAACTGAGTTCACGAACACGCTTATCAGGATCAAAGGCAGAATGGACAGAGTCCATCTTGGATGCCAGCCATTGAAGAAGAAAACTTGACCCTTGTGATCCTTCAGCTTTATACTAAATATGACGTATATGGGATGAAATACCTCACTGGTCAGTTTAGGGTCACCTGTCCTGTCCACTCCTCCCTGTAGATGCGGCCTTTTACTTCCTGCACCTTGAATGTGGCACATGAGATTTAGCAGTGACCTTGGTCTGCACAGGAGTAAGTATAAGAAAGGGCCTTTCTGCCTTCCAATCCTGGTAGTAGTTCTAAATGTCAAGCGTTATCACTGCTAGAAGCAGACACTATGTGCAAAAATCTGCCTTTAACTTCAGAAAGTGCAGTTTCTTTGAAGAGACTGAGCTGAAAAATAAAATCACTGAACAGAATTAGTTCTGTTCTAACTCGAACCACCACCACAACATCTTTTTCTCCTTCCAGCAATGATGGATGCCACACATGCAGAGATGAAACACATCTATCCCAGGGATTTACTGCATTAAGAATGAAGCTTTTCAGACAGCACATGCATGACAGCAGGAGGTACAAAGGCTAACAACCCTATCAATAAAGGGGAAGAGAAAGAATTCCTGTTTATTTTATTCTCTTTTCACTTAAAATTTTAATATTAAGATGAAGATTTAAAAATGTCTGGAAAACAAACACACTTTATTGAGGAAAATTTTCTTTTAACTCTACAATATCTTTTCAATTTTTGAGAAAATTTGAGTGTGAAAACAAGGCTTCTCCAATAACAAAGTTGTACAAATTATTTGTGACAAAGCTGTAAATCACACAAAAGCGATCTACTTTATGTTTCTGGAAAATTAGTCTAATTTCTGATAATTTTACTTGAGCATTTGTAATCCCATGAACATATTTGCTAATCTGAGGAATGATCATTCCTGTTTCAAATTTAGATAGTATATTAAGGAAGAAAAGAGACCATGTCAAATTCTGCGGCATACCAAGGAAATGCAGATGGAATTTGCTTGTGTCTAGTGAGGTTTTCTCTTCAGTCTTCTGTTAATTTAATACAAAAGCTTGAGGTCAATTTCACTGATTGTCACTCAATAAAATCAAAGCCAAAACAAACAAACAAAAGATTTAAAACAAAAACAAAACAATTGAACAAAACAAAACAGGAGAACAAAAAAAAAACAAAAGGAGAACATTACATTAGTCTAATGGTTCAAAATCCGTATTGGAAATTCTGAGAAATTTCGTTCCTGTTCCTGAAGTGGTTTGTGCATTTTAAATTTATTTGTTCCCATTAAAATACTGATACAGTCTGGAGAGATGATGGTAGCATTCAGACTGCCTGTGAGTAAACCTCACCTCTGTGAGGTCTTATGGTGGACCAGCTTTTTTGTTGAGTGCCTCTAAAAGATGTTGTTGTCCCCCTAGAAGGTATTGCGTCTGCTCCCAAGCTGACACCGCTTACAGCCAAACAATCTGCAGAAACATATTAGGATCTAAATTACTGTGGCAAGGACAAGCAATCATATCACTGCTGAAAAGGCAGCAATCTCGAGGAGAGAATTGCTAAGACCAGTAATGGTTTCCCTGATCCTAGTGGAAACTCTCTGTTAAAGGGAATCGGAATTTGGAGTGCTGAAACTTTAGTTAAATACCACTTCTGGCAGAAATGAGAAAGGGAAAATTGTGTGCTAAGTTGCATTGATATATATATAAATATGCATCTGTACATAAACAGGTAAGTACTGTATCAGCCAAGGATCACCAGCACTTTTTTTTTTTTTTTTTTTTTTTTTTAAATGTGCTTTCTTTTTCTCAAAATCATAAGAGAATTTTGGAAGACTATCTTTCTGTATTAAAAAAAGAGACAACATACAACTGATGGAACACTCATGAAAGAAAGACAATATAAATATTTGCTTTTCCATTTTGATCTCTAAAGAAATCTGCATACTTCATAGATATCTCTATCAGGTGTCCATGTACCAATTTCAGTGAGAAACACTGGTTATATCTGCACTAAAACATCAGGATTCAAAGACCATAATTTGACTCTGAAAAAGATCCAATGTCATCAATAACCATTGTTCTTATTTTTCCCAGTTAAATTTAGACCATATTAGGCCAAAGTGGTAATTAACATGCAAAACAATGTTTCCCTAAATGTTTTCTAAACTCCTGTGTAACTATAAACTCTGTCTAGTTCTCTGGCAATACAGATAAAAGCACAGATGTATAACCACTGACTAGTAAGGATATAGTTCATCCCCACGACTGCATAATCATTTTGTTGATTAATCTCTCGGATTATACCCTATTGCTCCTTTTGCATGCTAATTTTTATTTAGTATTCTGTATATTTGTTAATTTAAAAATATTTTTTCTAATATGATTGTTGATTTTTAGAGCAGATCTGTTTCTTTTTAGGTTTGTTCAGGGCCTACTGAAGTGGAATCCTAACGTCATTCGGGTCTGTAAAGGCTATGTCAAAAATTTATGTTTAAAAAATTATTAATATGAGGGAAAGCCAATCAAGATATCAAGTACAGGATATTATTGCTGGTATGCAAAATTCAGCCTTTGCTTCCAGACATATACTTTTCTTTTGGCATCTGCTGGTAATTTTAACACACTTCACACCTGAAATTAGAAGAATTTTCTAAATTCATAGAACTGTGAATTTCTTCATCATACTTCCTGATGAGACAAGTGGGGGAAAAAAAAAAAAAAAACAGACCCCAAACTTTGTGTTTTTCAGATAGCCATGGTTATGTTTAGGGAAGTAATTATGTGGTTGGTATTGCCAGAGGTAGTGGGTAACTGCATTCCGTTAAGAGGGCCCTCCCAGTCCTGTATCACAACTGCTTTTCACTCCATGATGCAGTACCCATTTTATAATTTCTGATTCTCCTACAATGACTGTCACAAGATATTTTATTACTCATAAGTGTTAGAAAAACCGCCATAATCAAATAGGTATCGAACCCTCGAGGGCAGATTAATTAAGGGTGAGGAATTCCAATCAGTTCAGGCACTTTTCAGTCTCGGAAGGAAAATAACAGTTATTCATTCACTGCTAAGTGGCTAGATAATTTACATTCTCCATATATCCATCATACAAATCTTTGTAGGCAGTAATGATAGGCATTTCTGTTTATATACACTATCTTCTTCATTACAGTTGTCCTTTCCACTTTCCCCCTACTTTCATTTATTAGGGCGACAAGACATATCTTCTCACAGACCCTACCATCCAGAAGGACAAATTTACTCTTATGATATGACAGCCTTTTCCAGGGAATTTAGTCCAATTATCACAGAAGCTAGATACGCCAAGGAACAAATGAGGTGCTTATGAGACGTTTCAGTTTCAGACTGGCTATACAATTTTAGGAAATTTAGTAACAACATCATTTGCTTTATTTGCTAGCTTTTTCTGGATTATATTGAAGAACACTGCAGTTTTAGACATGTTGTGACTAGGACATTTGATTGGAATTTTCAGCAATGAGACAGAGGTATGAATAAGGAGAAGCTGAACTGCACCAGCCTCTATCACCGATTCTTCCAAAATGGAGCCAAAGACAATGCTTTGACAGGGCAATGTCAGGATGCTGTGGGTGTTTTTTGTTCAGTGTCTAGATAAAGGATGTTAGATTCTTGCACTGTCACTGATACATTTCAGAAACACAAAAATGGCGTGTAGAAAAGATCCATAAAGCTATAAAATGTTAAGGCAAAATTAAATCTACATATCAATAAGGTTAGTAATTATCATTTATCAAACATTGCTAGCTGGTTTAAATAAAATGTTCTTCAGGATTTGATATTTACTGCACATTGTATTGAAATGGCTTTACATCAAAGCCTGACACTGGCTTTTCACCAAATTATATCTTTGCTATATGATGTATGTGCATGGAGAGTCTCTCAAATTCTGAGGTTAAAACCAAAGCTCTTGCTTGCAAATCTAGCTCTGCCCTTTATTTCTCAACCCTGCAGACTGTATCTCATTTATTCAAAAAGCTTCAAAACAGTGAGTCTCTGAGTGAAATTCAATTTGGCAAATTCAAATATCCCATCCTAAATATTGCCTTACCCTTTATGACACAGTAAGTACATTGTGAGATCTTATATTCTCTCTTTCATAGCAAGAATCAAACAACTTGAAATAGAAAATCCATAGCGCAGTGTAAGCATTGGCCAGTTTCTTGTGCAGAGAATTTCTAGTAGATAAAAATTCCTACAAGACTTCATCTTATCCCCTCCAAGAGAAGAAACTACCAGAGGTTTACTCATTGATGCCATACAGGTACATGGCCCAAGTTTAGAAGATGAAAAGGCTTATTTACAAAATTACTCCAATTAAACATCCAGGAGGCCACACAAAATGTTGTAGCAGATTCTTCTCCACAGATTGAAAACTGTTGTACCAATAACTTGGAATGCCTTGTATAAGGACCTATTAACTTCAGAATGTGTGGGATCTTGGATTTTACTTAACTGCTTAAGTCTTTAGAGAAAAGTGTGTAATACATGCTGGTTCCTCCAGTGGAAAGATTGAAAATGTGTTATTTCTGTCTCTGATGGAGAACATATTTAGCCCTTAATACTGCATGTATGTAGTCAGTATTCAGGATTTGTACCATATCTCCTCATCTGTTCTATGTTTCATGTTGTAACTAAAACTATGAAATGGCCATGAATGGAAGTAAGTATATGTGTCTCCAACTCCATGCAGTAGAAGACTTCTATTAAATGGAACATGTCATATTCACAAAGCAAATACCCTAAGACTACACCAAAATACCTGTTCTTCTAAAGTGTTTTCTCCAGGTGCTGTATCTTATTTAAAAGATGTAATTATAATACAGAAGAAATTATCTAATAAACGTAAGACTCAAACCAGACAGATATCAATATTCTACTGCAACTTTAAGGACTCACCTGTTGCACTTCAGCCAGTGCTGACAGCTATAAGTACCCACATAATGGAAATTATTTATTCTGAACAACACTTCTTCCCCAAGACTATACCAAAAAAGTAGCATCATTTGGCATCAAATTACATATTTGTCATAGATTCTAGAAGTAATAGCAGTCCCTGCTTCCCTTGCAGGGAACTTCTAGTGTAGAGGTTCAACCCTTTGTCATCTGTTCTGTCAGAAGACATTGACAAGAAAACAAACCTGACTAAATTCTATGATGTTTTAATAAAAAACTAAGTAGTGTGTTGAAATTTATTAGTGTTTTGGAACACAAATACCATTCACTGGACAAAATCTTTGAGCCATTGAACAAAAACTTTGAGAAATCAATGATAAAAGGAAAAGTCATAATTCTTTTCCGCCAAATATCAAAAAAAGATGTTTTGGACTTTTTTTTTTGGTTGCACACATGCTCAAGGGAAGTATACATTTCACAGAAAACTACAACAATAAATATTGTATTTTGAAATCTTGTAATGAATACCTAGTCAAAGGCCTTGCTAGGAATGGAAAATAATTTGAGCTTGTAGGCAGACGAAATAGAAGTCAGCTCATCTAAGCTCAGTCTAAAATAAAAGTGTTTAGTCGAAGCCTGTCCAGGCACTCTCTTAGTCATCTGTGAAGCATTTGCAGTACCGCTCATTTTAGTATAAGCTTCTATGACAGCAAAAAGGAATTGCCCCCTGGAAATGCATGTGTTCCCCAAGTCTCTGCAAAAAGAGCTTAGGTTACTAAATTACATAAGACTCCTAAGCTTTTTAGATAGCAAATAACAAGACTCATCCCCATCTCTGGTATCCAGCAGGAGTGAGAATAATAACATTGCCTTAATCAGCTCTTTCCTTCAACTAAAATAATTCTAAATACCATTATGATTATGCAAATCTTTATTAGAAGGTTGATTATTATTATGTAAAGAAATTAAATTGATGTTAAATGCAGAGATTTAGAATTTTGATGCCTTTCCATGGTCTAAAGACTGAATAAATAGCGTAGGATTAACTGCATCAATCAATACAGTTATTTTTCCAATGTGTTGATTTCAACCAGGCAATACTGCAGCTATGTTAGCCCCATGGCAGGAATGAACTGACAATAGGACTTTTGATTGCTTACATTCATAGGGCCATAATTAGACTAGGCAAAGAAAAACATTTCTTAGAGAGCAGAAAGTATCATAACCCAGCCTTCCAGCTAACAATTAGCATTGATGCAAACTCGATTTTACAGAAGCACACATAAATCCAGCTTTCTGCTACTAGCTGTAAAATTTAAAAACAACAAAGTCATTTCCAAGTGATATTAATGGAGGTGGTCTGGACCTAAAATGGCTGGTGCATTTTAGATCTTTGCTAATGAAATTAATGAACAAAGCCATAATGTTTAATGGATTAAATATTACATTAGCAGTCCATTTCCAAGGGATGCTTCCTTGCTTGTTTCAGATTCTATTTAAAACTGAGAAGTCAGATTGGCTAGCAATCTGAAGATCTGAACATCTTCGATTTTGTTTACCAAAACACAATATAAAAAACACCAAATCCACCACAACCAACAATAATAACAACAAAACAGCAACAAGAAAAAGCTTTTGTTGGTAAAGTTCTGCTTAAAGGACTCAGTATCACAGATGCCTTATACAAAGGCTATGAGCCTGTTGCTAGTACTGAAAACACTATTCGCCAGTGGCAAAACAAAGAGTAAGTCTGTATTACCACTTATTTGGTGGCTGTTTTTCTTAGTTGACTAGCTCATAAATTCTAACAGTGTTGCTTCTAGGGAAACATCAATTGTTATGAAAAAGGCATGTGAATATGTCATCACTCTAAGTGCTTTTGTGACAGGATTATTAATATTTGCAATTCACATGTATCACTGAAAATATGAAGGTTAAAATTTTCTTAAATATCAAGTCAAGGAAATCTGTTTGCTTGGATTTAGAAATGAACAGTAAAGAGGATTAAATGGCAGTAAACAATCCAAGATTGTTGTAGTATCTTCAAGTGGTTTCTAGCTTAGTCATTTGAGCAGAAAAGCTAATGGCTTGCCAACTTGTAAACATAAAAGTTTTCCTGAAAATACTGCTCTATAAATATCTTCTAAAAATGCTGAAAAGGAAAATAAAATATGTATTTCTATGGGATGTATTTTTGTCAACTATTATTTTCTTTATTGATGGAGAAGCCCTCTTAAAAAAATAATATAAAAGTTAATGGCACGAAGTTTTGACTACATCAAGCAATTGTTGGTTTACTATGACAGACTGGACATGAGCAAAGGGAGCCTTGTAGTTATTTGCATTAGCTTGTGTGTTATCTCCAATAAGTTTTCTCTGAAAACAATCAAGATCAGCTTGGATAACAAACATAATGTGAATTTAATTATACCTAGTCAGGTATACATTTTTAGTTGAAACAGTTTGGTTTAAGTCTAAATTTAGAGAAATGTCTTTTCCAACATGTAGACTTGGCAATGTGTTTTTTTCCTTACCGTGGAAGTTACCATATCTTCAGGGAAATTTTCTTTGTGACTTGTATTAACACCTGTTAACAAATGAAGGGGATGGATAGGGGGAGGGATGGGAAAGAGATAAAGAGAGAGGGAGGGAGGAGAGAGCAGAAGACTGAGAAAAAGGATGGGGTACAGAAGGAAAGAGGGAAAGGGGGGGAGGGAAGGGAGGCGTGAATGGAGGAGAGGAGAGGAGAGGAGATTAGGAGAAGGAGGAGAAGGAGAAGGAGAAGGAGAAAGCAAATACAACGG
>JAVSBS010007512.1:0-15250 GCA_033124195.1 Coracias cyanogaster
TTCCTTTCCTTTCCTTTCCTTTCCTTTCCTTTCCTTTCCTTTCCTTTCCTTTCCTTTCCTTTCCTTTCCTTTCCTCATTTTTTTATTCTTCTTTTTTCCAAAGTATTTGTGCCTTATTAAAATGATCTGAGATGGTCCCAAGGCTATCTTTTCTCAGGACATGATAATAGGGAAAACCTGGCAGCCACTTAATTTGATTAAAAATAATTAGACTCAGAAGTGTAAACATGTTTCATATCATGAGGCGTAGGAAGATCTAAGCACTGTAATCTAAAATACCAATAGCTTTGCAAATCACTGAGTCTTTCATGGGGTTCATTGAGTTCTTAATCATACAAACTCCTAGTGGTTTGAGAGCCATTCAGTCTGCGAAAACAAAGCTGAGTCTAAAGGACAGAGATTTCCCTGGTAAATGTCTCTAACCTCTCTTTATGATGTGTGCAAGGAGGTCACCAAACCAAATCAGGAAATAGACACCAGGGGATAGGGTCATACTCAATGAGTTTAAGAAATTTTAAGATGGCTATTGTGAAGAAAATACGTAATAAATCCAGGGGAACTCAGCCGAGACCTAGGCCTTTAAGAACAAGTGGTACAACTCCAGGCAAAAAGAATCATGGGGTTACAGAAAGTGTCAAGGAATACTTTTTTTGCTGAGAAGCATAGTTTCATATTAGGGCTTCTGAGATTTATTCCCCTTTCATCCAAGGCTCATGTCCATTGGGAGTGTCCTGCAGCAAGGAGCTGTCATCTGCTTCAAGGAAAGGAAAGAGCCAACAGAGAAGGCTTGATAGAGAGGATCTCAGCTTAAGAGAAGGTGAAGAAAAGGTAGTATCAGTAGCAACCCAGTCATAGGAGAAAGTTGGGCCCAGCCATATCAATGCAGGAGGAGCCCTGAGAAAAAAATGGAACTGAGCCACGGGCTCCTAACAGGATCTGAGAATGGACTGCTGAGAACATGCAAGACAAATGTGAGGAACCAAAGGCTCACAAGATGGGTGTCAGGAGTAGAAAATTTAACCTTCAGAAATCTAATGAGTTTGCAAGTGTCATCTGTGTCCCTTATCCCTTTCTGCCCCTCTTCCCATGAAGGGACGGTAGCTCAGTTGACAGTATCTACTGCTTGTAAGAGGGATGGGTCAAGGGTCCAATAAGTCAGGACATGCCAGCTACCCCAAAAGATTCTCCACAGTTTGTACCTTTACTCCTAGTCCTACTTCATGGCAAAGCCATACCTTTACTAAAGACCCAATTAAGTTCAGTGTCTTTGAGGTTACAGTACGGACCAGACAAAAAAATATCCCTGGCCCTGCCACAAACTTCGTCTAGGACCTCAAGAAGTCTCCTAACCTCTTCATGCCTTTGTTGACCCACTTATAAACTAAGACAATAGTAATTATCTCTTTGATGAGGTGATGTCATGAATGAGATTTCATAAATAGATATGAAGTCTCCTGAGCTTCTTAGAGTCCAAGCTTCATGACAGTCTAATTTTCACCTTGGGTTCCTGAAACCTTATACAGTGTTTCTGTCTGTCCATTTGTTTATCAGTCCCCTTAGAACCCTAAAAACCAAAATCATTGTTGAATTAATCATGCTGGACAAGGGCTGGAAGTCTCCAAGAAAATAAAATCAGGTACTGATAAGTTTCATGAAAATTAATGAGAGAGTAAGAGGAAAAGACTGGAATTAATACCCTATAAATCTGTGAGCAACCTTCAGCTTAGAAATGCTTTGACAGGATGTTTTTCTGCTTGGTCTGACACTGCATAGTCAGCCTATACCTAGTGACCATCCAGTTATCACATGTATATTTTGGAACCAGCCACAACATGAGGTACCTTTTGCCAGTTGGTAATTGCTAGACTTAGAAGAGACCCTGGAGGCATGGACGGTACTGAGGGGAAATGATTATCTACAGGATATCTGCAGGCTTTGGAAGTGGGAGCTGAGATCATAGGGAAATCAGGGAGGAAGAAAAAACTGGGGCTGTTACAGTGAAGAAGGGCTGTGGATACAGTGGAATAGAAACCATGTAGGTATGCAGACACCATTAGTGCCCCTACTTGCAGAAATACTTATTAATTACTATTAGGACATCTGTTTTGAATGGCTGGTTTCAAAAGAGTTTACAAAATGACAGGAAATGAAACAGAAATGGGAAACATTTTTTTCATGACACCCAACATTTATTTCTGAAAACACTCCTTAGTAAGGGAAGCCTCAGAGAGACATTTCAGAAATGTGTATTTTACTCAAAAGCCCAAAATATAAATAAAATCAGCGTTATCTTTGATACTGACATTCAACAGACAACTTTGAAACCCTATTACAGAATAAATCTGAAGAACACAACAGCTGCTAGCAGTTTTTCAAGGAATGAAGCCATTGTAGCCATGGGATCAGGTACCGCTCCTGCTTTGACAAGGAGAGATTTGGGATGTCAAACATTCTGCATGCTGCAACACATATCACATGTTCAAGTGATGTTCAGTCAGTAAGGAAAGGTAACTGCCAGCAGCTTTATAACTCTGTACCTCCCTCTGTATGGTGCCAAAAAAACCCCAGCATAGATGTGGGTTTCAAATAAGTCTATGTGCTCACTATTTTATGATAAGGGTTAAGTGTTTGGCAGGAAAGCTGAACAGTAAATGAGGTGAAGCTAGATGGTGGTGGTGGTTGGATGGGAAGGCTTAGTCTTCATGAACATAAACAATGTTTTATGTCCAAGATCACATTTTGAAACTGCTTTTTTGTGTGTGGTCTCATTATTTTTTTTTTTAAATTATTATTACAAGAATATAGAACTGATTTCTTCATGTGTATAATAGTCATATACTTGATCTGGCAGAGAGGTGATGACTAACTGAGCTACTAGGAAATTTGCTATGAGGGTCAGACATCACAAATTGTACTGAATTTGAATAATCTCAACATTTATGACAAATTGGGTCTCTCATGCTTGTTCAGACATATCTATTCTAAGTTCAGATGCAAGTGTAAGTCCAAGATAGCTTTATCTTTTGTACATCTCTAAGTAAAGAGGAAGTGGAGGAAGAAAGACAATGCTACAAATGCTACATGTCTTATCTTTGGTTTCACTTTGATGATGTGAGGAAACTGTCCTCCAAAATGTGCACTTCATTCTTGCTTAGCCTAATGTCATGTCATTGACTGCTACTCATGCAATGCATGAATACTTATTTCTGGGACAAAGGCCACTCCCAGTATTGGGAATTGGGGTTTGGCAAGAACAGGTTTCCTTTTTTTTTTCTTTCTCTCTTATTGAAGTAAATCAAACAATTTACTGCCTATGTGAAGAGGTGAGTGTATGTGTAACTTATTTTACACTGGCAAACAGAAAGACTATCAGATCCCTGCATGCTGGTAACTTGCTTGTTTCCTAGGAAGAAAGGTGCTTGATCCATATAATTTCTAATGACAAGAGTCAAGTAATAGGAGAGAAGTGGCAGAGAAACAATGACCCTAAAACCTATGCATGGTGGGAAAAGGAAAGTTTTATGACTCAAATTCAACAGAAATGGGTGGAATATTTTTATGTCTTTAATGTTCCAATATATTGGAGACTTGAGCAACTTGCAACATTTTGATATAACGGAAATAAAGGGAAAACAGAATTTAACCTGGAAGAGAAGTACCGTGTTCTGTTCCAAAAGAAGAATTACTACTGCATAGTTTGTGTTCTAAACCTTTTATAGAATCATAGAATGCCTTGGATGGAAGGGACCTTCAAACGTCATCTAGTTCCAATCCCCCTGCCATGGGCAGAAACATCTTTCACTGGACCAGGTTGCTCAGAGCCCTGTTCAACCTGACTTTGCACCATCCACAACTTCTCGGGGCAACCAGTGCCAGTCTCTCACTATCCTCATGCAAAAAAAAATTTCCTATTGTCCAGCTGTGGCAGTTTAGTAAAGCTGTAGCGGATCTCTGCACTAGCTGAGTCGCGTGGCCGCTGTCACTCCCCGCTGCCCCCACTGCTGCGGGCCGTGGACAGTGAAAGGAAAAAAAAGTTTTAAAATGCTTTTTTGAGTTGAGATAAGGAAGGTTTAATACCGAAATATGTAAGCAACAATTTCAGTTGCAAAGGCAATAACAACAGTAAGAAAGAAGCAGTACACAGACAAAGGCAATACCGGGGACAAAGGGATGGACCAAGCACACACGCCCGTGCCAAACCGCAGAACCCAGAACTGGCCTCGAACTGGCCCCAGGGCATGATGTCAGTATGGTATAGAATAGCCTGGCTGCACCAAATTAACCCTGTGCTGGCCGAACCAGGACACCAACCTAATTCTATTCTTTTGTAGCTAAAAACCCTTACCCCTTATGCTACCACGACAGGCCCTTGTAAAAAGTCTGTCGCCATCCTTCTTATAAGCCAACTTGAAGTGTTGAAAAGCCACAATAAGGTGTCCCTGGATCTTTTTCTTCTCCAGACTGAACAACCCCAACTGTCTCAGCCTGTCCTCACAGCAGGGGGCTTCCAGCCCTCTGATCATTTTTGTGGCATCCTCTGCACCTGTTCAAGCAGGTCCATGTCTTTCTAGTGCTGAGGACTCCAAAGCTGAGCAAAATACTCCAGGTGAGGTCTCATGGGAGTGGAGGCACAAAGCATTGTCCCCTTTAGCCTTCCATTAAACTTTTTTTTTTTTTTTAATTGTAGCCTAGCAAAGACCCTATGGATTCCTAAGAGGCACGTTGTTTCTAGTGCTCCAGATGCATTTGCCTATGAATTTGACAGAGCTTCCCATCTCTTTAATGTTCTTCATACTTATGTTTGCCTGATTTGTAAACTATTTCTACTATTTCTCAGCTTCTTTTACCTTTCCACTCAAATTTTCCCAGGCTCGCCCTACCAAGGAAATCTATCTGGGTATGCTACCAAAAGAACAGAGACCTTCAGAGAGGTGCTTTTTCAAGAGTCTCTCTTCTTCAAAGGTTTTTACATCCTCCACACATTCAGGAAAATACTAACTTCTAAATTATACTGTATCTTGGTCAACAACAAGCTCTGCCTTCCAGAAGTGAAGATCTACACAAGCCCTCTATTTGCATAAGCAAGTGCAAGGGCAGCTTTTTGCACAGATTTTTCCATTCAGCCCTGCCAAGCAATTCAGCACTGCCATGGCCCAGAGGACTCTACATAGGAACTTTTGTGTCATCAGGTCTTTCACATCTATAAGCATTTCCATGCAGAAAAAGGCTGAGATGCACTGTTGGAGTAGACTGGAGAATTTTCATCTCTCAGTGCTTATATACTGCTTCTTTTGAGGAGACAGCTTCCAGGACTATCATTCCAAAAAATTTTCAGTGTCTACTTTTATTTTAAATTTTAATTAAAGGGAAATTAAGGAAACCAGTTAAATCAGCTAGAAAGATAATCCAAGGACGCAAACTGGAAAACTATACTTTACAAATGTTTAAAATTGACTGAGTTTATCTTGAAATGCTGTGTACATAGTATGTGTGTATATGTATGTTTGTGTTTGTATACATATGCACACATATATATGTACAAATACATAGAAATCCTCAGGAGTTTGTACAGTATTTTTACATTATCTATCAAGGCTGTTTTTCCCTTCCTATATTTAAGCTGAGTTTCTTAAGTTCATGAATCCAAGGCATCCCCAGAAGTATCTACATGTGAACTTGAACCAAGTCCTAAGGGAGACTTGCATGGCGTTTGCATACCCTGTTGACATTTAGAACAAAAGTCAAGCCCTGAAAACATAACAAAATTATGGTTTAGCTCTCTTTTCAGTGCTTGCATAAATTAGCAATACTGTCATCCTTGTCATTTAACACTATGGCTGCACCAGTGTAGATATTCATATTAAAAGCACTGACCCAATGGCCACTGCACCTTAAGAACGGGGAATAGATTTCACAATGGGCTGCAGTGACTTTGCTTTAGTAATCATAGCAGAGCTGTAGCAGTTACCATGCATTATGAACTTTTCAAACAGAAATCAGTGGTGGTGGAGAGAAAGAAAACTACTGGACTGTTTTTCTGTGTAGGAGCACACGTTTGCTCTTAATTTTATTAGTGGCCCAAAACCTTTGCTGAAGTTCTAGACCACTCATAGATGAAGAATGCAGTCTTCTAACAATCTTAACTTTGATATGATATTTAATATTGATCAGATTGATTGTAGTGGCCAAAGAGAGCTTGGCCAAGGCCACCTGTCTTCTTGACAGTACTCCCTTCCTTCCTGAATTCTCACTGAATTCAATGAGAATGATCTGGCAAGCTTTGAAAGCATTCTAGCTTAGACAGGGAGCCTGAGATTTTCAGCATTCTTAGTTTTAAAATGTGCTTCTGAAAGAGCTGTCCAAATTATATTTATAGTTACACTTGGCATCTACCCGAAGCCGTTCTCAAGGCAGTTTTACAAATCACTGCTCTCCTCAGTTTACAAAGAAGTTAAGAAGACCTGAGTACACAGTTGCTCAGTAGTAGTTGTCCAAACTTGTGATCTGAAGAGTTATGTTCTGAACTGCAGTGTCCCTGCAGTTTTAGAAACTATATAGTCTGGAACAAAACTAAACAAAGCTATCTTGATTCCATCTGAACTAGACTGTGGTAGGTCTAAATTAAAAAAAAAAGAAGTATAAATATAAATGCAAGCTACTGTTCCTGTATTTAGAATGTCAGTAACGACATTTTAATACTACATATAAAGTGTATGTATAGTATTAAGGAGATGAGTGTATTTTATCTTCTGTCAATGCATAAAGCTGTCTAAGAGTAATAATAATTCTCATCTGGGCCTACCTCTGCATAGATTGCTTACAAATCACTGCAAACATTTGTACAGAGCAAAGCACAAGACACAGATGAATAGAAAAAAGCTGCAGGAAAAGCTCAGTCCTGAGCAGGGACACCTCTGGAGAGGCCCTTACACATCTTGCCATGGAAAGTCAAAGTCCACAAGAATGGTGAAGTCACATTTAGCTCCGTAATATTTATTACAGTTTGCAGGTCTGACAGAGCTTTACAAAGCTCATGGTCAAATGCTGCAGCTCTTCTGAAAACACTCTTCTCCTGTGGATGGGAAAACTTTTGGTATTAAATATTTCAGAAGAATTAGCCTTGTTTCAAGCAGAGGATATCAAAGAACTGTGAAAGGTTCAAAAGTATGTATTATTAAACTTTTCTGAGTGAGGGAATCTGAGAGTTGGAAACACTTTGTCTAAGGACTAGATACCTCACTGTAGCTTCCTCTGTTCAGACGCCTGTGAACACTGCAGCTCATCTTGGAGGATAAAGAGGTCATGGAGGCTACAGCACAACTCTGTGCATTAACATCCACAGACTAGAATAGTTTTCACTTGTCAGTAAACATATACTATATTATTTTTTGTTTCACTTCTACAAAAAACAATGTACCTTTTTTTTTTTTCAATTTTCTTTTCAAATCAATTTAAGGAGGGACTGGCATGTTTGGAAACAAAATTAAGGTCAATGTTTCCTCTGTAGCAGCCTCATGACCTTGTTCTTTCTCCAGCAGGGTGATGGACTGGTTGTAGCTCTGCCAAATATTTTTATCCTCAGCCAAATGTGACAATCGTTGAGAAGCTTCTGGTCCAGTTGTTGCTTTGCCTCAGGTCTCTCCCTCCATCACTGTTCCAGGCTCACACTCACCCCGTTGTAGGCAGTCACTCTAATGACAGGGAAGACTATTTTCTTTTCATTCCCTTTGCAAGGAAAGTCACCATTGAACGGTGCTCCCTTGATGGTTTTATTTATCTGTCTCTTATTTTTCCTGGTCAAGGGAGAGTAGTAATGACAGGGAATGCTTGGAAATTAGGATGGAAACCATTTTAAAAGTTAGTTAGATTGAAAAGTTAGTATCATTTCCAATATCATACCCTAACCAGAGGGACATTCATTGCATACAGTGGGAAATAATCAGAGATATCAGACATGGAACAAATGCTATCATAAAGCAGCTGTACTGTGATCAGTATGCTCTATCATTTAGTTATCTTACTTTGTTTGAAATAAGAAATTTGGAATTCATTTTTTTATCAGGAAGAAGGAAGAAGGAAGAAAATCTGTTGTTTCCTGTTCATTCAGAGAGTAGTCATAGAATCACAGAATGGCTTGCATTGGAAGGGATCTCAAAGATCACCTAGTTCCAATACCCCTGCAATGGGCAGGGACACCTCCCACTAGACCAGATTGCTCAAGGTCCCATTCAGCCTGACCTTGAACACCTCCAGGGATGGAACATCCACAACCTGCCTGGGCAACCTGTTCCAGTGTCTCATCATCCTCTGAGTGTAGAATTTCCTTCTAATAGTCCTTTTAATACACATCTTAAAATATACTTTTTACAGAATTGCCCAGATTGGAAAAGACCTTTAAGATCATCAAGTCCAATCATTAATCTAACACTGACAAGTCCTCGACTAAACCGTATCCCTAAACACTAGTCTATATGTCTTTTAAACACTTCCAGGGACGGGGACTCCACCACTGCCCTGAGCAGCCTGTTCCAATGCATGATATCTCTTTCAGTAAAGAAATTCTTCCTAATATCCAATTTAAAATTCCATTTCCTTTTGTCCTATCATTTGTTACTTGGTTGAACAGACTGACCCCCACCTCTCTTCAACCTCCTTTCAGGCAGTTGTAGAAGCAGTAAGGTCTTCCCTGAGATTAGTGTGTGATCCACTGGAGTGTATGCCCATCCAGACCAGGGCAGCCAGTTTTATCATGAGAATGTTGTGGGGAACGGTATCAAAGACTTCACTGAAGTCCAGGTAAACATCCACAGCCTTTCCCTCACCCACCAAGCAGATCACCTTATCATAAAAGGAGATGAAGTTTGTTAAGCAGGACTTGCCCTTCATGAACCCATGCTGACTGTGCCTGATCACCTGGTTGTCCTGTAAATGGTGTGTTACGGCACTCAAGATGATCTGCTCCAGAAGGCTACCTTTTTATCCCTTTCGGTTTTCCTTGTTTTTCTTTTTTTTTTCCCCCACCTTATTCTTCTCCTCCTTCTTTTTTCTTTTCTTTTCTTTTCTTTTTTTTTTTTTTTTACATGAATTAAGAATTGCCTATGGAATTTGTCATAAATTTGAGACAAGAAGTGGAAGGCTGCTTTTCCACTCTTCCCATGAGGTATAAATCTATTCCAAAGGCATGAATGGCCACTGCAGACTAATCCCATTTCTGTAATTTGTTTGGCTTCAATGCAGTTGTACATGGGATAATTTTTTTTTCATTATTTTCAAATGTGAGCTAATAACCTGTATTTTCTGTTTTGCATAACTGCCATTATGCAATTTCTTGAAATTCAGGTGCAAAGCATGTAAAAAGCACAAAGCAAGCCTTGTTTCACTGTGGTGTGGATAAATGTGACAGAGGAGGCAGCATGGGCAGGAAGTCTACAGCCACTGGGATTGCAGGAGGGCTAGGGAGAATATGCATCATTTGCAAATTCAGGTTGTTTGAGGCAACTGGTAGGTAAACAAGAAAAGCTTGTGCACAAAACATATACTTTACTCTTTTTTTTGCAATTTCTAGTGGATAATATCTTTGTAATAAATGTAGAGCTTTCCTCTCCAGCTGTGTATCCTATTGTGAAACATGCTTCTGTCTCCCTGAAATGGCTCTTTGGCTCTTAAAAAAAAATCTTTATAGGGTTTAGTGTATTGATGGTAAAGTGCAACCAGATTACAACTCCTCTTACAGGAATGCTCATGAGAGGGTGATGACAAGGATGATATCAGCAGAATGGCAGAGTACCAGGAGGTCACCCAAGGGAGATGCAGAGGTTGCTGTCCAGCCCTGAGTCTCCAGGAGTTTCCCATGACCTGTACTCTTAAAGCCTGTGACTGTCCATGGGCTTGCAAGGGTGGTGGTCCAGTGAAGTCTGGTCCCACAAGGGTAATGGAGAAAACCATGAGTATTTTTCTAAGGGGAAATGCAACACCTTAAACATCAGGAAATGTTCTGCATACTTGAGAGAGAGAGAAACAAAATCAATTTCTATCTGGGCTATACATTTCTACAGACTATAGCTGGCCGTGGTCATAAAACCACTGAGGTTTACAGTCTATAAATAAGGGATAGGTGGGGAAAACTATAAGTTATACTGTATCACACTAGATATTTTAATGCCTGAAGATGATGCAAGAGGGGAACAGGGAAGATGTCTTGCAGACAGTTTCTTCTTCTCTTCACTAATTTATACTGTCCCCCACATTCCCTTGACCTGTGATCTTGCACAACCCCCCATAGAAGCTTGGTTGGTGCAAGCTATATGGATGTCAACAGATTAAAAAACCCTGAAGCACTCCCTGACTGGTGCTGGAAAAAATGTTGGTGGCAGGGGAGATGTGCATGGCTGTGCAATCAGACAGTTCATTCTTCTTTTAAGAAGTGTTACATGTCCAGACTGTGGTATTCTGGCTCCTTTTGAAATGTGTCAGCTTAAACAATCTCTGCAGCACACATCCCTTCCCTCTAGCCCTGTTTTTATCACGTGCTGTAAGAGCTGTTCTGTTCCACCCCACCGTCAGCACCAAGTTTTTTATAGAAATGGAATTTACTGAAATGATTTGTGGCCAGTTCATTATCGCTGCTGTGCTGGATGATAGGGGTTGAAGCATTTTCGGTACCTATGGAAATATGCTAGGATGGAGGGAGGCAGGCAACAGTCTGGGCTGCCTCCAGCAGAGGGAAGTGGTACACGCGCATTTCCCAGCGTGCTCCGTCCTGCCGCTGTGCAGAGCAGCCAGGAAAAATGTCAGGTCTTGCGTTTGAAGAGCTGAAATTTCCCCCTGCCAACACAAACCCCTAATTTAATCCTCTTTGGTTCCTTGTTTCCGTGGTCTTACCCTCCATTTCCCCCAGAACAAGAAATGAGGTGTCTTCAAGCTAACTCACGTACACCCCTCATGCAATAAGACTTATGTAGACGTTGGATTTTAAGTCTCAGAGTAAGTGCTGGGAAACACAGGTGCAGCCAGAGCTCAAAAAGCAGTTCTGATTTTACGTGTATGTTTTAAAATGATATTCCAGAGGCTACAGAAGAGGTTTCTTCTGAAACTCAGCAGTGAGGATGACAGAGGGACACCCTTGAAGGGTCTTGGGCTTGTACAAGTGGTCCCAGCACTGCTTACAAGTTAATCCATTTGCAGACGCATACTCATATTCCTGCACACTAGCACACAGCTGGAAGCTGCCCAAACACATAGTTGTGGGGTTTTTCTCCTCTCCTTTTGCTTGTCATACTCACATCTTTCTGCCACAGGGTCTCTTTTTGGGTGTACACAAACACACACACATGCCTACACAAACTGAGCAAAAATGCACTCACGTCTCACATGGAAGAAATCCTTCAACCACTTCTCCTTGACAGTTAGGCACTTAAAAAATATATTTGCCTCTTCTCTTAGCTTCTCTGCCTTTAGAAAGAGTATAAGCCTGCTGGAGATTAATTTATGGGGAAGATAATGTCCTTAACCTGCACTTCCCTGAACTGCCTTAATACTGTTTGCAAAGCAACCAGATGACTTTGTCTCTCCCTCACCCCATCTAGAGCCTCAGGGAGGCAAGTTTTGCCTAAAGCTTTCAACCTTTTGATGCACGGATTTTCCACGCTGAGCTACAGTAGGTGGGTAACAAGAAGATCCTATTAAAGTGAAATCAAGTAGCAAAAGGATTGTCAGCTCAACAAATCAGAAACATATAAGACCTATCCTTCCTTCACTGCATTCCTTCCTGCTCACTACAAAGGAGAGGGGAAAAAAAGGTGGCGAAGGGGGAGAAAAGAACAACAGAGAGCAATAGCAGCACTGGCTGCTGATTTTATATGTAGGAAATTAATCGCTGCTGCTAAAGACACAGCCTCTTTAACGAAGAGACTGCTGCAATATCATTGCAACAACTAGCAACCCACATGTTTGATTACAACAGGTTGAGCCAGTGCATGCTCCCCTGTGCCACACTCAGAAAAAATAAATCAAATGTCTATACCTGAGGCTCCTTCATTTCCTATGCAGAGATCTACTTTAATGCAGGCTTTTCACGGTACCTTTCTTTTCAAGAAGGGGCTGGCGATGGCTTATTTACCTACTTACCTGTCCTTGAGCTATGTGGCTTTTATTTGAATAAATTACACCGGCTGTTTCAAGTGATGCTTTTAGCCTCTTGAGTCTGGATTTAATTCTCAAAAGAGTTTTTGCTTAAAACCTGTTTTTCAAGTTTTCAACCAAGTATCAACAGTCTGCAGGATGCAGTTCTCTTACAGGACCTTGGTACCTATGGGTAAGAAAAAATACCATCCAATCTGGCTACCTTGTCTGCTTTTAGGTTCCCTATATTTTAATGACAGACTAAAAATTTAATGAGGACTTGCTAAAACAAGGGAGCTTGTCTTTTTCTGTTAAGTTGCTTTGTTTGTTTGCTGTGTGTGACTAAGGGACCAGATTTACAGCTGCTGGGAGTGGCTTTAAATTCATTGCTAGCAGATATGTTTATTTTTTAATGCTGTAATAGCACTTTTAATATTCCTGAGTGGATACATGCATTTCCTTTGCCTTATATGACTCTGTCTTCCAGGACATTGGTGGTAAATACTTGAAAAACTCTTAGAGTTAAGCAGCTTGATTTTAATATCTAAAGCAGAGGAAAATACCTTTTTTTTTTTTTTTTCCGAGGTGGGGTGTTTGTAATTTATTTTCCAGGATCTTGGCAGAAGCAAAATTTCAGGAGCCAAATGCTCATTTGGGTAAATTGACTTCTCTCTCAAGCAAGAAATGCTATAGTTCATCAGAAGACCTGGCTGTTGTTATGGACATGGGCTGATATTTTTTCCCTTGGGTGTTTAAGATAAAAAAACATCCAGTGTGGAAAAGAAAAACATGCCCTAAAAATATGTGCAAGAAGATGTCTTTTCTTTTTAATACAGTGTAGGAAGTTTTCAAGGTGTTGATCCAGGCACATAAAACATAACAAGTATTAAAACTGGCATGCTGCGATAGTGAACTGGTTTTTTCTCTGTAGTTTAGTGTTGTTTGGGTTTTTTTCTCCATGCTTTGCATTACCACTTTATTCAAGCATATTGTGTTTTTACATATGCACATACATTTGGAGGGAGAAGAGAGGAAAGCATAAAGGTCATAGAGAGCAAAAAAACCAGAAGACCCTTTCATTGCTGGAGTTGTCATGCAGTCATCCAGACCAGGGTGCAACAGATGCCATCAGAGCTCTCAGCAATGCTCAGGAAAGAAGTCCAGAGAAATATTCAAGCTTGGGACAGAAATACAAAAAAAATTCGATGCTCAGGCCCTGCTTTGGAAATGTTGGAACAGTATTTACTGCTGTGAGTAGCTAGAGCTCATTGTACACCATGCTGGGCTCTTCAGCAACTGCAAAATGGTCCCTGACTAGAGATCTGCATGCTTCAACCCAAACAAATTTGCGATAGATCTGTTGCAGGCAAGAGGTTTATTCCAGATCTGCTCTGATGCACCTGAAATAAGAAATTGGACCTAAATACAATAACTATTATTAATATTATCATTATCATCACTGTTATTATCTCTGTGTAAACAAAATACCACATACCATGACGAAACTGCTGCTTTTATCTCTCTTCGTAATGCCCTAAATCCTGTAATCTAATTGTTACACATCCTTGCTCAAAAGAAAGGCTCAAATATTAGCTTAAGGTTGTAATAGCAATTAGCACTGCAGAAGCTTAAGCTATCTGTGTAGATCACAGGGTTTGCTTACCACATATTTTATCAGTAGGTTAGCTTGGGCACTTTATCATCTGACACTGAAAATCCTGAATTCAGCTGGTTTTTTAGGTATCTGTCTGTCCAGAATGTTTATGCTTTATGTTTTATGCTATCAGTGAACGTGCATTAAACACAGAAAGGGAATGTAAGGGGTAAAAGAGAGAGGTGGAATGGGGAAAACCAAGTGTTCTGGGGGTGGAATGGTGTTAAATAATCTCAAAATGTATTTGAAAGAGGAGTGGCAGGAATATCTCCTTAACTGATGGTAGGACCAAGCCAGAAATAAGTTTTTATTCTCCACTGTTGGTCCATGGGGAGTAATTCGCTCCCAAACACCACGCCTGCCATCTGAATGCAGAGCTGAGCAGAGCAGCCCTGCTGCCATTTACACCATGGAAATTCCCACACCAGAGGTTTGGAAACTGGATGCTCAGGCTTTGGCACAGTGGCAAATTAACTGCATGCCTTTACTTTGAGCATTTTAAATTGAACCTTTTAAATGTAACCCAGTTTGTCTTCTGATGCCTCTGTTTATTGGCCGTGGAGAGGGAATAACGAGTCTCCTTCCATAGATTGTTCTCTGCTCGGGTCCTGGTTTTTTGCTCTTTCCTTAACCTCTCTCTGTTAGTAACCATCTGAAACAAAGTATAAGACTACAAGGACCTTTACTTTTAACCAGAGTGGTTATTCTTAGGCTTTAAAGATAAAAGAGAAGGAAAGTCGTCACTGGAGAAGTCCAACCCTGTCCTCCAGTACAGGAAGAGCAACCAAGTTGCTCCATTAGCAATTTAAATTACAGATCCCTCCCCCACAAAATCATCCTTTCTTTGCTCCTCCACTTCAATAACATCATTTTCTCTCTGACCTTAGCTCTTGCCTTGTCTTAATTTCCATTTTTTATCTACCTTTATACACACATATTCCTTCTACAGATGTCTTCTTTCCTTCTCTGCTGGCTGGCCAGATGCATTGTGTGAAGATCCAAGTAGTCACTAACAGGTAGCTGAGCTGACCGGTTTGCATGCGCTGACCGGAGAGCTGGCAGCTTGAGCCAAGCAATTAGTTAATGAGTTTATACCACCGCCTTTCACTCAAATGAGCTGTGCTTTGTCGCTGTCTCCCATACCACTGATTTTCACAAAACATGTGGGATATTTATATCTTGTAAGCTTTTACCCCTCTAAAGAACAGGGTGAAATTAGCCACCAGGTTCAGAATGTATTGCTTGGGTGCAGTGTTGACAGATGGGGAGCCAGATGGACAGACAACACTCCTATAAAAGCCTACTTCCTTAGGAAAAGAGGCTGTCGGGTCTAAGTACTACTAGTATGGGGTTATAGGATGGGGAAATATGACCCTCATAAACAGATATCATGTGTCAGGTACCTCTGCAGAGAGATGTAGAGGGAAAGTAAGTGAAGTGCCTTCTTTTTTTGTTTTGAAGGTTTCATTTTAAAAT
>JAVSBS010007512.1:15260-28512 GCA_033124195.1 Coracias cyanogaster
TGGATTTAAGTCCCATTTTATCTTTTGGTAGATTCACAGTAGACTGGGGTAGCTATTCAAAAGGGAAAGGAAGGCAGATTTGTCTCTAGCTCCATTACTCCTTTGTGTATTGTCTTTTAAAAGCATCCATGTGCCTTTTCTTAATCCGACCCAATAGGCTCATGCAACCATTTCGGAGGGTTTTCTTTACCCAGACCAATAGGATAAATTAAATAGCATATTAAGACTGTAGTCTCTCATCCTACAAGTGACTAAACCCATCCTGTGACCGAGTTGTAGTCTGGAAATGGCTGGATCAGGCATGACCAAGCCTAATAGGCAACATAGCCTATATCTGGGGATTTTAAACAAGAAAAAAACCCTGATTTTAAATCTACTGTCTTCTGAATCTTAAACATTTAAACATCACTTTCCAAAACTGCAGTCACTAAATGTGAAATGCTACTGCAAAACTTCAACCTCTGTGACCTCTCTCTGGGATTTAGTAGTAGTAGTGTACAGTAGTAGTTCAGTTTTGGGACTGTTTAGTGGCTATTAGATTCACGATTGAGTACTAATCTATAGCACCAACTTTATTTAGCTTCTTAGATACAGATGGGAATTTTTGTAGCATCTCTCCTCTGTAGCAGACTCTGGCCCCTAGTGAGCTGGCATCTGAGGTGAGGGGTATAAAGGAAGTGAAAGGTGAATGCCATAGCTGGGAGGATTATCATGTCCAGAGTTGATAAGAGAGCAAAATCTAGCTCCAGTGGCTATCAGATTCCCCCCAGGAAAGTGAAGGGGAGCCCTTGGTTGAGCCAAATTTCCTGCTTCAAGAACTGTTGATCATCAGGGACACTTTGAGTTGTCCTCACTGCCATGTTTATCTGAAGTATGGATGCTTGTTTGTAGATGCTGACTGCGGCACAGGGCAGTCTTGATATGGAGAGAATAAAAAGTTTCAGGAAGTAATGTTACTCACTACATTTTTTAAACAAATGATGCTATGTACCATTTTATTTAAATTTGTAGGATAGTTGTGAAACTATCTCGTGCTCTTGATGTTATGCATAAAGTCATCACAGCTAAGGGTATCCATTACAATAAAACAAGCACAGATGTTTCTGGGGCGTTTCAGAACAACCTTCACTCCACATTTTCCAGTAATCTGACACACCTTCAGTATCAAAAGCTTTGTAATCATCTTTCGTTTCTTTCACTGCAAAAGTTCCTGTTAAAAAAAATCAGGTCCAATCTTCAAAAATATTCACTGACTTCTGAGGGATGTTCTCATGTCTCTGAGTTCGAAGTCACTGTAGAAAATTTATTTATTTCAGATGACAATCCAAATAATCTTATTTTATCTTAAAGTATATAAAGGTCATATCAAAACTTCATTGGAACTCCATCCTAGGAAAAAGAAGTTGCTTACTTATGAAATTCTATTACAAGTGAATTTTGCATCTGGTCCTGCAAATGCACATGATTGTTTCTTTGTGACCCCTTACAATGAATAAAGGCAAGAGACATGAGTAAGAGATGTGCAGGATCTGCTGCTTTTAATATCTTTGTTTCCCTATGGCATTTTAATGACAAAAGACCAATTTCTGCCCTTGCTTAACCTCCAGCAACCCCACTGTTCATTCCAAATTGTAATGAATGACTTTACACACTGGAGCCCTTTTATTCTTTCTCTTCCAGATTGAATGTCTCAGCCCAGACAATGGGCTCCTGCCTACATGAGTGTTCGACTGGGATAAAACCCCTGACTTTAGCACACATGCTCCGTTGTGACTGAGAGCCAAAGTTGATGTGTGATATACAAACTTTAATGGAGTGTAAGCCAGGGAAGAACATGCAGGTAAGCACCATTTTTAACTCCTTAGCACAGTTTGTATTTGTATCAGCCCTGACTCATGGTTTATATACATAGGGCATGTATTAAATATCGCTGTACTTGCACTACATGTATCTATTTGAGATAATTATGGCTACTGTAGTACTGGTGGGACTTACAGTCTTTAATGCATTTATCTTCACAACATCTGATAAAGTGAGGAAGTAGTTTTATCTCTATATTATATAGGGGAAACTGAAGCCTAGATAATTTTTTGCTACACCAGGGAACTGGACCTGGATTTTCCGAGTTGAAAGCTAGCACTCAGCCTGTTGGTCTGTCTCGATATAAGCAGTACAAATAGGCAGAGAGAATAGCACTTATTGTAAATTGGGGATACCGGACTACTTGCTCGTGATACAGCAGACATGATAAATTGCTTACTCTTAAGTAAAGCGTTCAGGAATTTTCACGTAGCTACGGAGGGGCTACGCTATTATTAATGATGCACAAGGCATATATTTCAGCTTATTCTTCCATATCCATATTGAGTCTGAAGTGCAAACAATAATACAAACTAGATTTTGCCAGTAAACTAACACCATTTATCTGGAGGACAGAGCAGAAAGTGGGAGCTGAGCCTGAGCACTCCCTGTTCATATGCAGTGGAGGGTCTGCTGATTGATAGAGGTGGTCCAGGCAGGGAACAGAGGAAATGTTGATGTTATTTACTTGTATGGTGAGAATTCATGGAGACAGGCTCTTGGTTGAGCCCTAAGAGATTAACAAGTAATGAAAATGTGTATCAGAGGCAGTAAATGTACTCAGATCTGCTGTGCCATTACTACAAGCTCACCTTTTCTTTCTGTGCTCATACAGTAATGTGCTTACTTTGCTAACTCAAAGGTCAATGATTGGTTCAATGCATGGAAAGGAGATGCCTGAAGTGAAGGTGTTGGAGAAGTCCTGCTGTCTCAGAGGTCATTCTTTAAAGGGGAAAGGAGGTTTCTCCAGTTCGGACCTGTTCTTTTAGCAGGACCAGGGCTGTCTATGAGTTAAATAACTGACTTTTCATTTCCCAAGAGCATCTAGCATATGAATGGGACTACTCATATGAATTTTGCTATTGCACAAGCATAAACCCAGAGTGAGTCATTTAAAGTTAGTCAAGATAGGTGGCCTTATCGGAGAATAAGGAAATATTACACAGTTGCCTAAAACAACAGATCTCATCAGAAAAGGTAGCCTTCACACAGTGAGATTATGGCTTGAAAATGAGTGCAGATTGGTTTTACAAGTTTTATTTTAGTTCAGATATTGTTTGATATACTATAGCATTTCACTGCAATTTAACAGCAATTCCCATTCACCAGCTATTCTAAATAGATTCTTATATGTCCCTATTACCTTGGTAGGCAGGTTTCTATATCAAAACCTTAACAGTTCATTATTATTAAAAATATAAAATCATCTATTCCATCCATTTTTCACAGTGAGGTGTTGTATGTGAAGTCACAGTGTGGTAATATGGTAATTATTGTTTGGAGGTCCTTCTAATTTACTTATGGCCAGCTGTATTCAAGATATATTATATTACAGTTGTTCATGGCCATTTTATTATGTACTGTGGATTAAGAAATATTTTATCCTAACCCATGGATTAAAAAAACCCCATGCTTGAAATTTTTAGAGAGGAAAATATGTCTATGAAAAGGTGTAATTTGATCCTTTGGGAAATTTATACTCTCCTTGACATGATCTGCACCTTCTTGATGCACATCTTATTTCTCCTTTGAAAGACATCAGTGGAATTTCTGGACACAAAAGGGTCTTCGTTGTACTTCAATAGAATGAATGAACCAGTATCTTATTTGAAGTTGGCCACATATGGTATAGGCAGCATATCTGCACAATAACAGAGCACCTAGTTGAAGAACAAGTGTCTTCTACGAAAGCATCCCCTGAAATGCTTTCTGTAGTTTTTTTTTTTAAATGACACATTTACAGAGTTAAAATATGAATAATTCATAGGGAAAAATAAAATAATAGGCTTAGGGAAGGGAGAATAGAGACCTATACACTTACAGGACCTTCCATCTAATTGCCTATAAATAATCGTCTTGTACATATTACCCACAACAGAGCACGGTCTCTGACAGTGTTATAAGCCTGGATGTCAGCTGCAGAGCTCAGCTGCTGTTTGTAAATGGTCTTAACTGTGCTCTTGATTTTTCAGTGCTTACTGTATATAGTTTTGTTTTATTGGCACTGTACTGTAAGCATATTCTGCACTATGCAAATATAAGAGCTGAGAAGCATATGGGCCGAATCCTGCAACACTCACTCAGGCAAATGTCCAATTCACTTGATAGGATCTTTTCCTGAGTAAGCAGTAGGAGCAGCCTCTCAGCTCCATCATATACCTCTCAGGTATGACAACAGATACTGGTATAAGACCTGCTACTGTGGGTAGATGCTCAGCTCTGTCCTCCTTAAGGCCTGAGATCCACTGAGATGCTAGAAAGGGCACAGTCAAGATAGAATGACCCTCTCCAGCCTTTAGCATCTTGCTAAAAATCAGCTAATAAAAGGAAAGTCCCTTATGAGTGATAATACCTCTCCGTCCCCACTCTGGAGTCCCCCTCATGATGCCAGCAGTGGAGATGTCTCTCTGAGTCAATGCAAACTGAGTAAAGTTGCAGGCAGCCTCGGAGAGAGGAGGAAAAGGAGGAAAATCTCCCTCTTTATAAAGAACCCCTGTGATTTCTGCTCCACCACCCTGCCCAAGAGTTTTGGCAAAGAGACATAACATAACCCAGAGTTGGAACTTCAGGATTCAGCTCAGGACCCGGGTCTGGTTCAACCCTGCCATCCATCATACAGGAATGAGGTTTCAACCCTTAACTGTACAAGTGGCTAAAAGCTCCTGATCTCTCTGCATTATAGGGTCCATTCTGCAGAGACAAGGCACATGTTGTGTACCTCAGGTCTCAGTCCTACAAAAGTTCACATGTGTGCTTAACTTCTTACCTAACTCCAGTTCTGTCTATGCTGCCCATGACAGCCTGATAGATAGATAGATAGATACATAGAAGCTGGATTTCTTCGATCTAGCTACCATGGGAACCAGTGCAGCAACATTACTGTAGTACAGACTTTGGCATGAGCGCAACAGGGACCCTGGCTCCACACTTGGGGCTGCTAAAGTGAGCTGAAGACTGGGCTGTGAGTTTTCAGTGCTAACGTTATCCCTAATAGCTAGACTAATCTTAGAAGTGGTACCCATATCCTCCTTTGTCCTGCAGCCATATCCCTTCAGCAGTGTGTGACTGGAAACTTAAGCTGCAGCCCTTACTCACATTCCTCATCCTCATCCTCATGCACCTTTAAACCAAAATGATTAATTCAAATAGAAGCTTAAAGGTCAGCCCTCTAGACCTGGTTTTGCAAACCCTTTCATAGTTAGTTTTTTCCCTTGTCAAAAAAAAAGAAAAAAAAAAGAAAAGGAAAAAGCTATTCTCATCAGGAAATGTTGGCAAAAAGGGCTTAATTACAGAAATTGTTTTGCTCCCTATGGAGAAAGCATGAAGAATGGCATATTTCCACATTTGAATTGCACATTCATCAAGAAAAGAGTGATTTCCCCTTAAAAATGTTCTGGAGGAGTAGAAAAGAGCATTGAACCCTGGGGTGTGTATTATTTTATAGTCTCTGAAAGGCAAATGGTTTCACTTCCATTGATTAAAATATATGAGTTTTCCCCTCTGGATTACTCTCCTGGAAGTAGAAAAAAAAAGTATCTTTAGCAGTGGCTGTCAACTAGTGCAGCACCTCCTGGCAAAGGGCTTACCTAGACATCCACAGACACTTCTGCTGCTGAACTTCTTTTGCAAGACACCTTTGGCCACAGCGGATGTTGCTACTTTTTTTTGCTTGATGAATGGAGATTTTGCAATAGGTGTTTTCATCGTTTTGATGGAGCAAATGTCAACATGGAAACACAACCTGACATTGGGACTATTAAGTACTAATTTGAGCGGCAGCTCCAGGACTTGCTCTCCTTGCTCTCCTAGCACAGAGGGTCTAATAGGCTTGTGCATTAGTCTTTTCAGTCACCTTCTTGTTACACAGATGTAGCTTCTTTACAAATTCTCCAAAAACACTATTTGGAAGAGAGTTTGACTTAATAGTCTCTGTTTGCAAGGAGCATTTCAGCTCTGCGAAGCTACTGTGGTGCAGGACACAGGCACAATATGGCAGGCTGGTGAACGCTGACATTTTGAAAGGTACATCTTCATAAAATGTGCTCCAAATCAGTATGCAGCACACTTCTGCAACCACAGTAATTCACTGTAAATTGAAGCAGGGGGATTTTCCAAAGCAAAGTCATTTTTTCCCATTAAATTACTATTGTTCTTTCTTTTTTTTTCACTTATTCCAAGAGCATCATTGTCTAGTTGAGTCAACAGGGAAAGGCCAATTACACAAACAGCGCTGATCTGTTAAACTTGGATTTACCAATCAAGAAATCAAACAAACAGTATTCCACTCCACACTTGGCTTTACTGGTTTTATTTTTATAAGGTTGCTGGAGTTTTTTAAAAAAATAAATAAAAGGCTGGAGTGGACAGGCTGATCAAATGAAAAAATTTCAAAACTGCAGGAAAGCACCGCAAACAAGTAAGAGCACTAAGAACAGGAAAAAGCAAAAGTTATATGCAATTGGAAGTGAAGATGTTCCATTTCCTTTCTAAAATCAAATGCAAACTGCTCATGTGACTGATTTAGTATTGAACAAGAGAGGGAAAATTGCTTCTTGGCATTTAAATGGAAATGTTTCTTGTTCAGAAATTTTGGAAGCTTGCATACTGTATGATTTTTGAAAGGCTTATACAATTACCATTGAATTTGGATGAGGTCTATTCCTAACAATATATATATTCCTCAATTAAACTTTACCCTTCCAGAGACCTAAATTAGCTTTGTCTAGAGTCTAGGTTCCTGACATAGAATATATTCCAGAGGTAGTAAGACCAATGCAAATGTATTTCATTTTTAATATGTATGAGTGAAAAAAACAGTGAACAGCAGCAGCTATTTTGCAAAGCAGACCTTTATGTTGAGAACTCTGCTGTTTAAGATTATGTTCTGATTTGCTGTGTGCCTTTTTACCCTGATTTCTGCGTGTAGAATAAAACACAGTGTTACCTCTTGCTTTCCACAAAGGCTAGAAATTTTAGGACAAGGAAAAAAAAAAAAAAGGCAGAATATAGCAGACTTGAACCTGGCTGATTTAAAGGTATGCCATGAAGAGGATGATTCCCAAGTAGCTCAAAGCACTGCATGAAGTACTGCAGTCCATTATATTCAGCACTCCTCCTACAACATAGTTTTAGGGCCTGATCCAGATTTATGAAGCCAACATAAGCCATGTAGTGCAAAGTTTTCAAGGAGTAAATTTTGAGGAGGGACTTGAATCAGAGAAATGTGATTATTTGATGAATGAGAAAATGATAGGCTGAGTGTAAATGGAAACAGGAGATGAATCCTGGCAGGGTTAAGTTATTGGAGACTCACCCAAGGTCAAGCAGTGAAGCAACAGCAGGTCCTGATACTCAGCAACACCAGAACCCTTACTCCCTTCAGACCATGTTGAAAAGCCGCATTAAATAGCCCTAATTTCCCATCATTACAGTTTAAAAGCAAAACAAACCCCCACAAACATTTAAAAGACAGAAACTTGTAGCATTGATCTTCCTCCCAAAGAAGTAATCTTAAATTATGCAACCGAAATCTTGCAGGCCTTCTTCCTGAGAATTTTATTTTAAATATCAAAGAACACAATTATGTAAAATCATCATAATAAATAATAATTAATAATACTACAGAAATCTCCTGACACCACTATGGATGATGCTACCTGACCCCAAAAGCAAGACACTATGCAAGTTGCTTAATTAGGGGCAGGGGAGGAGCAGAGGCTTCCACCTCCTCATCACAGGTGCTTAAGCTGGAGCCCACCTGACCCCAAGAAGAGAGAGAAGCTCACTAGGTCCAGGACACAAAAGTACCACCTGAGGCAGCTCTCCATCCCATCCTTGGTGCCATCCCAATCCACATCACATTTACATGCTGAAGCCAATGCCCACCCCATCTCACCTCCATGCCTGTTCCATGTTTGTGCTCAACCCAAGCCCAACCCACACCTATTGCATGTCCAAGCACATCCTCTCCCCATTGTCTTCTAAAGCTTATGTCCACACCAAGCCCATCTCATCACCTATGTCCATGCCCTTGCCACGCCAATTCCCTCCCCATGCCCTGTCCATCCCCTCCATATCCCATGCCCATCCCCTGCCCACGCCACATCCACATCCAACTCCTCCCTGTGCCAGGCCTCTGTCCATGTCTATGTCAATCCCCTCCCCATGCCTTTGTCACGCTCATCTATTCCTCAAGCCTATGTTATACCCATGCCTTCCTTATGACCTTCCCTTCCCTATGCCCTTGCCATGCCCATTCCCAGCTCCTCCCCATGCCATGGTCATGCCTATGACCCCCCCCCGTCCCATACCTATGCCATGCCCAGGCCACGCTCATGTCCAATCCCATATCCAATCTTCTGTCTATGTCCATGCCATGCCCATGTCTACGTCTACTCCCGCCCCATGACTATGACATGACCGTACCTATGTCCCCCCCACCTCATGCCTGTGCTCTGACCATGTCATGCCCACATCTGTGCCCATTCCTGTCTCATACCAATGCCCATCTCCTCCCCAGGCCATGCCAGCACATGTCATGCCATGTTCACATCCATGCCCATGCCCAACTCTTCCCTATGCCTATGTCATTCCATGCCCATTTCTATGTCTAACCCTGCCCCATGACTATGCCATGACCATACCATGTCTATGATCATTCCTATCTTGTACTGATGCTCATCTCCTCCCCAGACCATGCCACCAATGCCATGCCCACATCCATGCCCATGCCCAGCTTGTCCCCATGCCTATGCCTTGCCCAAGCCCATCTCCTCTCTATGTCCACGGCATGCCCATAGCTATGCCACCCCTCACCCCATGCCTATGTCATGACCATGTCCATGCCTACGCCATGACAGTATCATGCCCATGCCCATTCCCTCTCTATGTCCGCAGCACGCCCATAGCTATGCACCCTCACATGCCTATGCCAAGCATGTCCATGGCTATGTCCCTCCCTGTCCCACGCCTATGGTATGACCATGCCATGCCCATGTCCATCTCCTCCCTATGCTCACGGCTATGTTCCCCCTCACACCATGCCTGAGCCCATCTCCTCTCTATATCCACGGCATGCCCATGCCTATGTCCCGCCCTCACCTCATGCCCGTGCCCATCTCCTCTCCATGTCCCTGCCATGCCCACGGCCATGCCCCCCCCCACGCCTATACCAAGCCCATCTCACACCCAGACCTACCTCACACCCGCTCCCCATCCCCTCCCCGTGCCCCTTCCCACCCAAAGCCCGCACCCGTGCCGTGCCCCGGCCCCCGCGAGCCCCGCCGAGCGGCGCCGGGCGGAGCGGGGCCGCCTGCGCGCTGTCCCCGCCAGCCCGGCAGCGCCGGCTCCTGCCTCCCATTCATGTAACCTGTGTGTGTCTCTCTTTCTCTCTGTGTGTAACAGAGAGAGGGAGAGAGAGAGAGCGAGGCAGGGAGAGGAGGAGGAGGAGGGGGGGAAGCTTTAAATAAAGCCTTTGGATTGCAGCTGCTTATTTTGGGCAGTCCTACCAGGGACGATTCCTGCCAGGAAAGAAGCTGGACCGGTGCTTTTTAAAATTTTTATTATTATTATTACTATTATTTATTTTGATTTTGATTTTTGGGGGTGGCGGCGGTGTATTGCCGAGCTGCCTGCTGCGATGAGCTCCTGTGCCTGGCTGTAGTTGCCCACTTTGGGATCGCTGGACACATAAGTGGCATTTCGGTGGGGGGAAGCCTGCAGACATGGTAAGCTTTGCTTTTTCCGCCGAAAAGTGCATTTACGCGATCGCCTCCCTCCAGTTTTCCCTTCCCCCCTTTCCACTTCCCATCCAACAGCCAGGCACACGGGTTGGGGCTGGGGAGAAGCTCCCTGAATCTCTGCTTTTTTCCCTCCCCACCATCCCTCCTCCCTTTGCCCAGCTTGCTTCTCTCCCCTCGCATCCCAGCCCTGCTGCTCCCTCCGCACAGTTTGCAGCAATTCAGCGGGAGGCAAAGATGCTGCTGGAGGCACCCGGCTGGGGCAGTGGGGACCAGGCACCCTCAGCCTGGCGAGACCTTGCTCCAGGGTGTGCTTGGGAGGGCTTCTTCCATCCAATCCCCCCCTTCCCTCTGCACCCCGAGCGGTGCGGCTGTGCTGGGCGGGGGGCGGGAGGCGAAGGCAGCAGTGCAGATTTGGAGGCACTGGAGCAAGGATGCAGCTTTAAGATCAATCGGTGTTATTTATGTAATAGTAAAAGCGGAGGGGGTGGGAGGGGAGGGGGGAGATTAAATAAAAAAAAGAAGTGCCTCGGTATTTCTCAGCTGCACAAAGCTCCTTTTGCTCTGTCTGAACCCTCCGCCCCGTCCCCATGTCCTGCTGCAGGGTGCTGCGTGGTGGGAGTGTGTGTGTGTATGTTTACATTTGGCTCTGGGATAGTGTCAGGGATGGGGATGGGGAAGGGGGCTCCCATTTTCCACGGGAGGGGGGGTTTGCCTCCAACAAAAATAAGAAAAATGCGCTTGACTGCAACTTGAGTGACAATTCTGTTTCTTGGGCGTTAAATGTTAAAGCCTTGCTTCCAGCCATGCCCTGTCAGTATTAAAAGCCCCCTCCTAACAGTGTGGCACTGGAGAAAAGATGCTGAGTGCCTGGGAGAAGCGCAGTGGTTCAGACTCGTGCTTACATTCTCAGTAATTTGCATTTTGAAATACAAATTTTGGCTGTTGAACATAAAAGCAGGCTGCTACCAAAGGGCATTTATTTCCCGGTAGTTGTTTTGATTAATTTTTTTTTTCTTGGTCTATAATATCTGGGAATTTTTAAGTTTGAAATAAGTAATAGTTAAGGCATGACAAATCTTTTAAAAATAATTTTAAAAACCCTTGAAGTATTCATGTCTGTACATATTTACTTTTTCTTACCATTAGCATGCTGAGAAATTTGCAGTGGTTACAACCTTCTAAGCACATGATTTGAGAAAAACAACATTTTTATGCCACCGTCTTCCTTGACTATGGGATACAGAGCCAGAAATAAATTTTTTATAGAGCCAAAACAAAGCTAGCTAAATACTTATTCACTAGCTGGACAAGATCTTTCTGCATCTTGAATGCATTTGCTTATGGGTCTTCCAGGAAAGTTCAAATCTTTATGATTAAAAAAAAAAAACCCCAAACAAACACCAAAACCCTGAATCAAACTATGAAACAATCTCTCCACTTCCACTCCTCCTTAACTTTTTGCAGTGAAGTCTCATCTCAAATTTATAGCTGCATTTTTTTTTTTTTCCTCCTAAGAAAAGTCCTGTGTGAAGGGAGGGACATAAAATGAGAAAATAAGAGGAAAGCTTTGAAGTTGGAAGTTGTCTGTGCCCTTTTTTATAGGTAAACTTCTGTAGCCTGGCAAATGGTTAGTGTGCTGCTCACTGCTCTGGGGTGTGGGTGTTGGGCAGGGGAACTTGGCAGATGCCAGCCTATCCCAACGCTATTTCTTTCTGCTTCGCTGACCCTAATAAAATTGCTTACTAGTAGGGGGGCCTCTCCCCTCCCGTGGAAAGTCCTCTGCTCCCAACATCTGCGTCAATACCTGAGGTTTACCATGTATGCTTATTCTATGCCAGCAGCCCGCGTGTACCAACCGCACGCTGGGTCCGGCAAGGGCAGAGGATCTGCCATCAGAAACCCTGACATCTCCCCGCTTTGCTAGGGGAGGCTGGGGCTGAGCCAGTGATTTGTATTTAATTTGTTTCATTGGCCTCCTCAGAGCCAGGCGCCTCCCACTTAGTGTCTCAGCCTGTAGCACTTTTATAGGCTTGGGTGGAAAAAACAAGGGAGTGTGTGTATATGTGTATATATATATATTTAGTACGACGTGTGTGTGGTGGGAAGCATAAAGGTATGAAGACGCAGCTCTGTTGCACTGTGTTGCAGTGAGACAAGCCTTCAAAGCAGCTTGCTTGGCTCTGCCTGAGTTACAAGGCTGTAAGAATTTGCTGGTTAGTGGCCATGGAGAGCTGCCCTTCCCTGCTAAATTCCCAGCTCCCGGCCTGTGCCACACTGCTGGCTCAGTCCTTGCTGGCGCAGGCTGTTTTGTGGCCATGAGGATTCCCTCCTGCCATGATCCCTTAAGAATATGACTCCCAAGCCAGTGCACGGGCAAGGAAAAATCTGGATCTGTGCTGGTTTCCAGCAGGTTTGGGAACTGGGAGGGGATCGTGAGGTCACCGTGTGTGGCCAGGCATTCTCCAGACACACAAAAATGTTACCTGGGTTGTGCTTCCTCCAGAAAGTGGGACTGCTGCTCTGTACTGGACCTCCTTGGGAAGGGGTCTGCACCCACAGCTAGGGCAGGGAGAGCAGGTGCCTTTGCAGACAACCTGTTTCAGTTTTTCCCCCTTTTCCCTCCCCCAGAATCACCGAATTGGGAATTACTGCAATTACACTGAGATGTTAGATATTTCTGCAGGGACTCCTGCCTCTGTGCCTCTCTCTCCTTTCCTGTACATGTGCGTGCATGTGTGCGCATCTTTACAAAGGGAGATTTTCAATGTATTTGTCATCTATTTGTGCGATCGGGAGAAAAAAAGTCATGTTTTGGTGGAGAAAGGGGGTCTTTAGTGTGGAAAGAGGTTCTCAGGCTGGTCGTCGGCAGAGACAGAGGGAAAAGGCAAAAGGAGGTGCACAAGTTAACTTTGTAGTTTCCTTTTTTATTAGTAAAAGGTATTGGTTAGAAAGGTTTTCTGGGGAGAATTTGTCTTCTCTGATTTTAAAGGATAAGGAAAAATAATTGAGAGAAGAGTGTAAAACTGGTCATATGGTTTAGTTTGGGGAGGAAGGGGAGATACTCCCCTCCCCCCATCACCCCCCAAATGATTTATTTAATACATGGATGGAAGAAGTGAAACATCATTCTGGTTTTGATGGGTCTGGCGAAGGACTGAGATTTGCACTGAGAAGACTGTGGGGTTTTGAAGTACTTGTAGCTTAATTATTTTCCTTAACTCATTAAAATTATATGCTTTCCTTTTGTTTTGGTGAGCAGATAGTACACTGGCAAGGGAAAATGGTGTTCTCCTTTGTTTTACAAAGTGAGGAATACTTTTACTTTTATTCTATTTGATTGGTTTCCTGGAGTGCATAACAAATAATATGTTATTTTGTTCCCTCTACAACATGTACACTATTCCAATTAAGAGCCTGCTCTGATTATTATT